>WTSP01013919.1:0-14473 GCA_025331215.1 Actenoides lindsayi
TGTCCCTGCCCATGGCAGGGGGGTTGGAACCAGATGATCTTTAAGGTCCCTTCCAACCCTGACAATTCTATGATTCTTCCTTCTCCCCTTCACCTACCGGCCAGAAAATTCCATATTATAGAATTCCATATTATATTGCCCACTTGTCCCTGCAACATTTACACTTAAAGCTCTTCTTTGGAACTGGAATTATGTCAATGCCTATTACAGAAATAATCAAACTCCCCAAATGCCCTTTACTACCCCAAATAATTCTTTAAATTTAAAGATGCCCCGGTTTCAGGAGTGTCTTTTGTCTTGAGCCCTGGTTTATTTTACATGTAGTTCTACACACAGGGTCAAGTTAGATTTGTGCTACTTTGCCCATGTCACGGAATAAAAGAAGGGGATTAGCAGAGTTAATATAGCTCAGGTTACAGAGGTCTAAATAGTCATTAGAAGCAACTTGCATCAGACTGCTCAAAGTCATGCCACAGGCCACCTAACCCCAGTATCCTTGGGGCAAAACATATAAGCCATAGAATTACAGAATGTTTTAGGGTAGAAGGGACTTCCAGAGGCCATCTAGACCAATCCCCTGCTCAAAGCAGGTCTAATTAAACCAAGTTGCTCAGGAAATTGTCAGTCTATGTTCAGCCTTGTCCTGAAGGTAACAACCAACATCCACATATGAAATGCTTCACAGTATGAACAGGTACACTTAACTGGAGAACACACACTTCTGCTCACACTTCCAGACAGCAGGACCAGAGAGCTTTCAAAGGAACCCCAGGGGTTCACAGACTTCAGGTTCACTGCCAATCTAACCTAGCTGCTACTTAAGCCATTAATTCTTAAACACAGAAAACAGATTATTCCTTCCCCCTTGGCAGCATCTTCTTCGTGTTTGAAAGCTGTTGTCATATCAGCCTCCTCTGCTGCTATTGTAAAATTTGCACCTAAGAGCCAACAGGACAAGACAGAAAACAGTCTGGCATGCTGCCTTTTGTACTTCTGCTGATTCATCTTTTTAGAACTATCACATGAGTAACTGTTCTAGAAGCAATATCGCAGTAGCACCAAAAGCTTTCCATAGTTGATTCCTAGCCCCCATGTACTTTCATAAATAAACGTTATCTTATTATCAAACACCATGAAAGACTGGATCAAACTAGCACTTCCCACCTAGCAAAGGGCTCCCACAGTTTCATTCATGCCTGCAGAAATAATCTCTTCTGTTTGTACGCACATGCTGAAACTACTTGCTCTTGAGAGGAGAGATGGAATCCTAAAGAGTCCGACCCTTTGTCATTCATAGTCAGCAGACACTCTTGAACAAGAACAGGTCAGTTGGTAATCCCATGTTTTCTTTGCAGAAAAAAAGCAGCATAAGACACATCAAAAGTTTGCACTGAATTTCTGTGGCAAGTATGTAGCTATCTCCAGTAGGACAGCAGTGTGTGACACTGGGCACAGGCTTATATCCAAGGATGGGGAAAGCAGACACAGGACTGTAGCACAGCTAGGTCTGGCCTGGTTTTCACAATTTGCAATAAAATATTTTCCTCCTGTATCACGTAATTAAGCAAACAGCGCATTGCTTTTGAAGACAAACAATCCTGTACATCAAGCAGAGGTCAAAAGGCTTGTATCATCCTTTGAGCTCTGTCACATATGCTTTCTTTATGACCTGGATCTATCACATAAGGGTTTGGGGAAGAACAAAGAGCTTGTATAGACTGGAGTATTTATCAGTCATGTAATAGAAATACTTAGTGGTCCTGATTTTTTAGTACGTTTTAAAAATCCAAGGAAAGGTGGAAAAAGACATAAATAAGCAAAGTAACACAGAATCATCATCTCAGAAGGAAGAACAAATGGCTGGCCAGTAGATCACAAGTGTCAGGAACTCAGCAAGTGCAAGGGATCAGCAGGGATACACCTGCGGGTATCCCAAACCTGACGGTCGTGCACACACAGGGGATCTCTGCTGAGAGCAGCTGCATTCAAGGGCTTTCCCCAGGCAGCACCTCTCCCACCACTGCTGGAGAGAGAATACTGGCCTAGGTGGACCAGGCAGGGTAGTTCTTCTGTTTTTCCTTTCTGGAAATGACTGATACAACAGAGATGCTCAAAAGGTTACCCTTCCTAAATTCTCATCTAACTTCTTAATTTTTACTGTCAAACCACCATTATTCAAAACCGTAATTTGAAAGTGTAACTCAAAAAAGGTAACACTAGAATTATATAAAACTGGCTCTTCTGTTACTAGAGTGAAAGGCAAAATTCTCCTTCCTGCCTAGTATCTCTCCTATGCCTACCATTAGCATCTTCAGTTGGCAAACCCATAGCCCCTGTTTGGGAGTGATCCGGAACCACCTCACCCGGGCATCGCTGCCGAGCAGTGTCACTGGGACTGTGGTGGCAGCCGCTGAGAGCAGGGTCCCTGCTGTGAGGCAGTGAGACCTGCAATCGCTCCCCAGGCTCCTTTACAGCCAGGCAGTGAGCACAGGATGGGGTGCAAACCCAGCTGTGCTTGTCTCCATCCCAGACAGTGCCTTGTGCAGTCCCTGCCTCCTGGCTCAGGCTGTCTCACGCCGCTGGCCAGCAGACACTTACTGTGGTCCCGCTGCTGCCGTGCTCTGTGCCCCTACAGCCCTCCGGCCTCTGGCACAAGGCCCCATCTCTAACCTGCCAGGATGTCCCCAAGGACCTGGCCTCCTGTCCGAGGCTGCCCGCAGCACCCTCAGCCTGCACCTCCTGCCAGCAGGTCTGTCTCGCTGGTCCCTTACCCGTCCCCTGCTCCCACCACTGCTGGGTTATGGTTACATCAGGTTACAAACTTCTCTGAACACGAGCACTACACACACCTGGGGTGACCAGTAAGACCAGTGGGTGGTAGGGTAAATACCACATTAAATCTGCTCACTGCCTTCAGCCTGTCCATCTTTGGAAAATTCCCTCTGCATGAAATTCTCCCCATCCCCGCTGATCATTGTTTTAATTTAAAGGTTTTTTTAAAGGATGTGATTTTAATGAGTGCAAGGCTCAGACCAGAAATACTGTATTTCTTTCTCCTGAATGATGAAGTAGGCACTTGGACTCTCGGCATTGATTTCTAATCTGCCGTTTCATGCTCTTGACAGTGAGCCCTGGAAACCAGGTTCATTCGACTGTGCCGTGAAGGTTTCTGTAAATAAGAGTAGCTGAGGCTGGTTAGGCCAAAAGGGAAGACCTGAATGTCACAGTCACAACCCCTACTCAGCCTACAGCTCTTCAGCACAGCCGACCAGAGTAGGAATAATAATAATAATGAGAGAAGATGTGTACAGACTTTCTTAAGAAGGAACTCAAAGAGAAGCACTGCTCCTGTGGATGCAGGGAGGTGCCCCCTGCCCAGGGAGAGCAGAATGATCGAGAGGCAGGACATTAAAATGACATGGATCTACTGACCAGAAATGCAAATTTACAAGGACCACCACAAGCAGACTCATTCAGACATGCTCCTGAGCACATGTGGATTTTGTCTCGTTCACCATGTGCACCAGACCCATGGCTGGGTAGTAAGCCTGTTCTTGTTTCCTATCTTCCAGAAAGCCCTCCAGTACAGGCATGCTGCATTCTCCAAACAGTGCAGAAATTACACTCCCTCCATCAAACCCTGGTTTAGGCTTCTGATGAGAAACACCTATAATTAAAGTGACAAAAATCTTCCTTTCCCAGATTCAAAGAAGACCTTTCTTATTTGCTGATGTAGGGCAGTCTGGGTTTTTAATTTCAGGCACTTTTGGTTCAGAGATCAAGAAACAGACCCTGCTCTTCTTGTTAAAGACCCTTCAGAGGTTTAGCTCCTGCTCATCGTGACGACCCACATCACTGGCACACACCAGCTCCCTGGGCCTGGCTGCCCGCAGGACAGGGCAGGGGCTCCTGCCAGCTCTCAGCCACACTCACACCACCCACTACTGTCATTTTTGTGGAGACAGAAATATTCTTTAGATTCATCCCCTGCTGTAAAGTCGGAGCTGTAAAGTCAGATCTTTTCCTCCTTTAAATGTGACTAGCTATTTACTCCCTAACAATTCTGCTTCAGAGCTGATTTAGCATTTTTATTGGAATGTGAAAGCTCTTAAAAGAAGAAAAAAATCTAATCAGGCAGAAGAGATAGAAAACTTGCTGAATTTTTTCTCCCCCCTTTGCACCCCTTCAATCCTATCAAAAGCACATCTTCCATTCATTGCTTCCCGATGTCATTATGACAAGCGGCTACAAATCAATAGCAGAAGCAAAGGCAGGCCCAGCCCGCACTCACCAAGTGATAAAGATTCACTCTCAACCCCGATTTGCTAATAGCACATAATAGCAGCCATTGGCGCCCCGCATTAAATCATACATTTCACTCTGCGTTTATTATGGGATTTTTAAAACTCCTCACCAAATTGGATTTTCTCGACGGTCTCTAATTTCCACATTTATCATTTAAAATTAAACTCCTCTGTGGGGAGGGGGTTGGGAAAAGGGGAAAGAAGAGAGAAGCCATGCAATTCTGTATTTTCCTCTTCCTTTTTTATGAAAACCCATAAATAATCCCAGGTATCATTGCCATCAGCCCTGAAGTTTTATATATATATAAAATACCAGAACTTAGGATAGAATAGCTTTGGGACTCAGCTTACCTTCATGCAGCCCTACTAAAGAAGAGGAAATTAAAGAGCAAGCCATAAGGAAACAGATTTTAAAATAAACAAGACAATAAACAAAACAGTCAACAAAGTAAGGTGGTATGAAAGGCATTATGGAAAATCACTGTGGATTTCCTCGGCTGGAAGAGTTAAGTAGCAAAGAAGAGATGGTCTTAAAAAAATTTTAAGAAGCCTAAAAACCACACACAATAAAACCTTATTGTCTCTTTTCAGCTCACAGAAAATCCATCTGATACATAAAGTGAAACAACAAACTCATCTTTTAAAGCAGATTTTTCTTAGAACAAATTTCCTCGTCATCAAGATCAACGAAGAAAGGTGACATACCTGAAACTACTGCTCTTTGAAATGTATTATTTCATCCCATTCGTCGTACAGGTGCCACCATGGGTAAGGCCACTGAGCAGATAATGACATTTAACAGCATCTGCAGCAGCAGACACAAGATTTTCAGCCACCTGGCACCTGATTACAAGCAGGGAGAGGCATGGAGGGCAAATGCTCTCTGAGAGAGTCCTGTCCTTGGGAGGAGGCACAGACGCCTCGGTCCTGGCAGCCTCAGCGCTGCAGTTAGGCGGCAGCTGCAGGGCTCCAGCAGACTATGTGGAAATGGTACCAATAAACTGGGATTCTTATCACTCAGGTTAGACCCTGTAGTAGTTCCTACAGGAGTGCAGGGATGTCCCAACTGAAGACGCAGACTGGCCACTGCTTTGATCACTGGGAGCAGACACTGCCAAGCCTTGTGTTTTCTTTGGCTGATGCCCAAGAGAAATGGACCCCTTGTTCAGAGGACCTCTGCCTAAGCAGCAGAGCAAGAGAGTGATTTTGCAGCTATACAGAAAGACAATGCCACGGGCTGGTGACTTCCTACTTGGAGACTTTGAGATCATCTGTCAATTGGTGCTTTGGTTCCAAAGTACAAAGCCAGTTTTCAACATGGGCAAGTAAGCCCATGCGCTGAACTCTGGAAAAAATACAATTACCTACATCTGCCTACTGTAGAGGAGTCAAAGGAAAACAGTATGAGAGAGATACAGGAGCACCCTGTTCTAGAGGGAGAAGGGAAGGGAGGCAGATGTGCCTGGAACCAGAATGGATGCTACTGCTCAGAGCTGCAGTGCAATCCTGCTTTATGAGTGGACATTGATGATGCATCCTATGATCTGAGTGACCAGAGGGCTGTATCAAGGAGAATTGATCAGGGGACACTCTCTACCACCTCCCTGATCTATTCCCAATAGGAGACACTTGTTCAGAGAACACGTGTGACAGGTACTGCTCTTACACCAAGCAGAACTCTGCTCAGCTCACAGGTATTGAGGCTCCAGTTCATGTCTTATAGTATAGTGCTTCAGACGGCCTGGGACCTGGATGCTTCTTTCAAAGCCAAGACAAGTGGAGGAATCTGGACTACCTGAAGCACTATACAATAAGACATGAATTTGAGTCTAATGTGAACAAGGGCCAGTGACTTCTGAAACAGAAGGTGATGCAATAATGGCACAGTGAATTAAGCTTTCATTGCTTGTGATTTCCAACCATGAGATGTGAACTCAATCAGCCTTCTGTCTAGCATCCAATTAGTACCATCACCTCAATTCACAAACTACCAAGTAGTTTAACCAGGACTCTGCTTAAAAGGACTTGAAGAGTTTTGTTCTGGTAAGTTTTGGTTTCACTAAAGAGTTATTAGAGTTAAAAGTCTTCATGAGGTCTTACCAGTTCAGCTGCTACTTATCAGCCATATCACAGGCAACTCTCCAACAGCTTCTGACCCTTTTGCAACTGCAACGATGTCATTCTGAATCCCAGCTGAATGCAGGGCAGCTTCTGCTTTACGCTAAAATTATCTTTTCTTAAAACTTACAGCAAAAGTCACAGAATTCTGGATCCTCTCCTTTGATCTGCTCACTGTTACTTTAAGCATCCACAGTATGAGCAAAGGCTGCCAAGTGTAAGTGCTCCCAAGAATAAGTCACCTCTCCCAGTGCAAAGGAAGAGCTTACCATGGCTTTTCCCTCCTTGAAAGTGATGGTAACTTTCAAGAAACACAGTGGTTACAGGTAGTGAACCTGAGTATTGGCCACCATTCCATTTAATGAGTCACAAACTGGATCTCTGGTATCTTCGCAGGAGGCAATGTATGTTCCTCCGTCTACAGCTAGAACATGAATCTGGCCAGTGCAAAACTGAATCACAACTTTCTTTCACTAGAGACATCTGTTTACAGCTAGAACATTGGTAAATCTAGGAATAGAGCAGAGGGAAAGAATGTCACATTTCAGGTTACAAGTCTTTTTCACTTCAGTTGTCCTATAAAGGGCAAAGCCTCAGCACAGACATCTCACTTCGAACAAGTCATCTTCAGGATGTGCTGGGGTCTCATTTTTTTTCTTCCCCCATCCACTTTTTCTGTGGCCTTGCCAATTCAGTTTGAGGCTTTCTGCTATTGCTTCCTTATTTTCAGCTTCATACTTGTGTTCAGGCCTGTGAACAGTCCCCAGGTGCTCATCTCTTTAGGAGACAGCACTGAACACAAACACTTCCAATGTCTCCCACATACTGTTGCACTGTTTCTTACTGCTCCAGAATGTGAAGCATCCTGTGGTTTATCGATCCATCTAACCACACTTTGCCACTGACCTTTATCTTTTGCATTCTTCCTGACTAGTGCATCAAATTGGAAGCATGTGACACGTTACTCTCCAACTGAACTGCAAGATTTTCATACTACCTAGTCGAAATTCCCTGACAGCCACTGTCTCTCCTTCAGTTGCAACTGATGGAAAAGCATCCTGAACTCAGTATCATGACTTACCAGAGTAATTCTGCAGCTCTTGAACAGACCAACCATGGTGATGAAGGCAGTGAGGCACTGGAACAAACTTACCCAGATAAGTTGTGGATGCCCCATTCCTGGAAGTGTTCAAGGTCAGGTTGGATGGGGCTTTGAGCAACCTCCTCTAATGGAAGATGTCGCTGCCCAAGGCAGGGGGGTTGAAGCTAGAAGATCTTTAAATGCCCCTTCCAACCCAAACCATTCTATCACTCTATGACTTCAGAAAATAGACTGCTTCCAGAAAACAGAAAATGGTTGCTTCCATCCTGCCCCGGAAGAGATCTACTTCTCTTGAGGGGAAAGCATCCAACAAGAAACGGCAAGTTTTCTGTCAACACCTCATTTAAGGAGGTGATCTTGAAATGCACAGCAAGGTCTACAAGATACTCTGGAATAAAAATGATGCACGAGAGATTTCTTGAGAGAATACCACAGAAACACAGTTTCAGCAGTTTTGATGGCTATGAAATCACACCCTGCGTTAGCACTTCTGTGGTAAGAATATGACAAGAAAAAGGGGATCTAATTTCTCTGTTATAATTGTCAAGATTTGGATATTCATCTACAGAAAGCAAACCTCTCTGCACGCGTAATCAAAAGCAGGGGTGTGTTCCTCTTTCAGCTTAAAGCAGCTGCTGGTTACCCAGGTCTAAACTCTACCTGACCCAGCTTTGCACAGATTTCCGCAGTTCCTGCTGGAGTCAGCTTTGATCCCTGAGACCTTTCTCTGCAGGAATTATTTTCCCCGTGAAACCTCCCAATCTCCAGTCTGCACAACATGTTGTTTTAAACTTATTTATTCAGACATTTCACATTTAGAAATGATGATACGTACTACAGTATTCCACGCATGCTTTAGGATAATAACACAAAACAGATCAAGCTTTCAAACGATCTACCTGTGTAAACAAATAAAATAAAATAAAATAAAACCCCAAAGGTTATGGCATTAATTGTTACTGCAAAAATCCTGCATTATCAAACCAGTCACAGCTACCATGGGAGAGCAAAAGATCTCTGTCTGAGCCCTGTACTGCCATGTTCGTACATCCCAGATGAGCACTCCAAACATCAGGCTGCATAGGGATGCCTCACACTCCTTCCTGTTGGCACTAAGGCACTTCATAAAAGAAACTGAATAATAACTGGGCTGATGTTATAGCCCAAGGGTCAAAGTAGTACCTGGAACATAAAGCAGTCAAGTTCAAGCCATTACTCCAATGAGCACTGAATGACTTATCGCAATGACACGGCTGCAGCTGAGCAGACTGCAAGAGGCTCGTTCCAGGACAGCCAGCACCCAGCAGCCATGCCACTGGCTCCAGATGTGCGAGGTGGGGTCACCAGCCCCAGCGTGGATCGGGCAGGCTGGGCGCTGGCAGCCCACAGAAGGGCATGCCAAGGCAACACGGCTGCTCTTTCAAATCTCTGTTGCATTATATTTCTCTTCCCATCGGCTGCTGCCCCGTTCTCTATCCCCCACTTCCCAAAAGAAACTCAACCCCTCTGCTCCTTAGGTGCACATCTGGACGGTCCACAAGGCTCCTTCAGAGCCCGCACAGGCTGAGTTTCACAGGTACAACCACCCAGCAGCCCACTGCTAGCAGATATTGTTCAGGCTTTGGGTCCTGGAAACATGCAGGAAAAGCAAGACTATTGCATAGACAGAGATTGATTTGTAGGCTTACAAGAGAAAAAAAACAAACAACCCCACAACTAAAAAGATCAGAATCTCAGTGGTTTCAAATCCAAAAGGCAACCAGCATTTTAAAAGTCCTCATGATTTAAAAGAGCTTAGAGTCAGCAAAAATGTAAGATGGCAAAAGCTCCCCAGAGTTTGTTTTTATCCTGTCCTTATGCCAGGAAAGGGAGGCTGAGGACTGGAAACCTCACTAGGACATGACACGGAGTCCCTTTTTCTCACAGAGCGTCAGAACACCCAGTAGCTTCTAATCTCTTTCTGTTAATCATCTCCAGTATTGAAATTTAACATATAAATAATCAGTCACCAGAGGCTGCCGGGACACCGAGATTCTGCATTCTCTTCCAATGAGCTAGGACAGTGAGACCCTTGAGCTAACACACCTTGGCTCTAGAAAAGCCAAGAATTAGTCACAGGGCATTTCAGCATCATGTCTTCAATGTTCTAATTTGTTTCTTTCATTCTGTCAGTGCTCAAACTTGTTGACCTTCCAATCATACTTGCCCTTTCTATCCTCGTCTTCGCTTTCAGGAGGATAGCAGTTTTATTACAGGGCAATTGGGAGTGTTCTTAGTATAGTCATTTGTCCGAGGCAGTTACTGCATTACTGCTACTGATCAAACAGTGACAGGGAGCCCAGACGCGGGTTAAGTGGCATTCCTAGTTTTGGAATGCTGATGGCCAAACAGAGGCACATTAGCAGAGCGATGAACAAATATCTGCAAACCGAAGGCAACTCTGCATACCGACTGCGTATGGGTTCCAGTGGGGGCAAGCCATGTAAAGGAGCTGAAGCCATGTTTATGCTTTCTAAGAAAAATAAGAAGGCAAAAAGTGTAAGGAATAGGGATAAAACATATGAGTATCTGCAGTGCACGAGTCTAAACTGATTCACCACCGTCTTCCAACGTAATGGAGGGATATTTCAGCAGGACAGTCTGTTGCAGCTGATGGAGTTTTGGCACTGGAAGGCAGCTGTTCAGTGCTTCACATCAGAGCTTTAAATGCCCTCAAAGAGCTTAAAGACAGATCTACTTTAAAAACATTAATTTAGATGAGCCACACCCACTTTTGACCAGTACAAAACTCAGATTATAGCTAGAACAGTTGTTTTGTTTGTTTTTTTAAGTGTCTGAAAAGGTACCAGGCAATACAGATACCCTGCATTTCCACACCATGCACTGTAAACAAAAAGATACAAAAGTTCTGATCCAAACCCCGTGTCCTCACGTTAACACGGTGCCCGAACTACCAAGCCCTACGGAGCAGCAGCACGTTAGCACAGGCTGCGCGCTCCTCTAGCACCGGTGTCCAGCTTCAGCCACCCCCGGAGCGCGCAGAGCTCGCTCAGGTCCTCCTGCGACACGCCAGGTAGGCAGGAGCACATGGGAGCTGGTCGCACACTGGAATAATACTCAGACAGAAATGAAGACTTGTACCTTTAACGTTCTTAAGCATTAAATCACTGATGCAGAGCTGCAATTATACCAAGTTATTCTGCCAACATGAATCCTGGAGATACATATCCAAACCAGCAAAGCTGATTAGTAGTGTGGGAGCTCCCTGCATGCTCCTTCAAAACACAATTAAAAAGAGTTTTATTCAGAGTAACACAGGGGTTATAGGGTCAGAAGAGTTTCCATTTCAAAAGGCAGCAGGATACAAACTAGCAGGAAGGGGAAAATAAATTGCTCAGATTTTGTTCTAGAAATATCATGGGTATCTAAGCAGCTGGGCTTCAATTTCTTACCAAAATTTTATCTATTTCTAAGAAAAATAGAAAAATCAGTGCAAAGACAAACCCTTCTACATTGTGATAGTGAATAACTATTGTTCTACCTACAGCGAGAACGGATTCCACCATCTTGCTTCAGACTTTGGGCTTCCCCACTAATTCTTACAAAGAACAGATAATAATCCTTTTGACCTTCTACATTTTAACTCTTGCTATAATTAAAACAAAAAAAGTGATATGAAAATTGTAGAGGAAGCTCCAACAAGTAGTTTCCTTGTCCAGCCTTGCTTTAACAAGTCAACAGTGCAGTCTCCTAAGCCAACGGAAAGAAGAAACAGGGTTCAATGCTTGACAGTCAACAACTCACTCCCTTGGTCCAGTCTGGTTGCAGTCAGGTACCTTCCTGCAGACTTCACAGAAGACTGATTTTAGTGGATTTTATTTTTTTTTAAACTGATGCGCAGCATTTCTGTGAAATGTGGTTCTGCACAGATGACAAAAACTTTAGTAGATTTACTTGGATGTCACTTAGAGGAGAAGAGCTGTTGGATCTAACAGAACCCAGCTAATAGCAAAAAATATCATACATGTATGTATATATAATTAATAATTTGTAGTTTATGAATGCATATGTGGATTAAGTAGTTAAGGACAAAGACAACACCTTTGAGATTGTAATAAAAAAGGAAAGAAGTCCTCTTTTTTCTGAAGAAACATATCTCAGTTTTCATCTTTTGCTGCTAATCAAAGGAATTAGCAATGATTTAACTACTGGTAGAAGTTTTATCTTGCTAAAAAACTCAAGAGTCAGAAGTACCTAGTGCTAAGCTATCTCACGGTTCCTAACATGGAGGCATAGAGCATTTTCTATAGCGATTTTAATAATTGCTCCCCCTTTTTTTAACAGACAACTCTGATTACTAAAAAATTTAACTAGCCTCTATTTTTCTTAGGAGTTACAAAAAGGAAAAATAGCTTTTGATAAAGCAGAAAAGTCTTGATTATTTATAAAACCAGTTTTATTTACTATAAAAGCACATGAGCACAAGTAGGTTAACCAATCATAAGTGAGAATTATCTGAAATAGTAAAGAAAGGGTATTTGAAAATATGTGGAAAACTATGTGCTCTGTGAGCTTCTGACATACTTAATTATCTTGAGGGGTAAGGAGGTAAGTGCGTGAAGAGAATATACTTGACTCTGATGTCTAAAGTCTAAATGCTCTCCCACCTTTTAATAAAAACAACAGGACTTTAATTTGGCCTCAGAACTCCAATTGTTTTTTGTTTGTGTGCCTGATTAGACATTAGTGATAATGAGACTCCAAGCACCTTATTATTAATGCTGCCATAGGACGGAAAGCATTCTAAACCTGAAGACACGAGAACAAACATGATGTGAAGTTACAGGACCCATGCCCAGCTCTCGAAGATGCGTCTCCCCTATCCTGCACGCAACTGTTCCCATGCCCGAGCAGCTGCAGCTCCAGGAGCTGGTCATTATTGCTCTCTGCAGAAGAATCACACACTTCCTAAACCAGCTTGCAGTGATTTCTGCAATATGCCTCAGACCAGTTTTTACTGCTCTGTGAAATCCTTCTTCAGGGAACATCCCACATTCCAAGTAGCTTGGTGGATGTTAACTAGAGAAAAACAGCACTATTTGGCAGGAAGGAATCCTCTCATGAAAATGTGACTTGGCTTTTATACATACTAATTATTTTATGAATCACAGAATATGTACATCTATGCACTAGCTCTAAAGAATTAGCTTTCTGAAGAAAGGTTTCATTTCAGTAGCACTGTGAAGCCTGACTTCAAACCACGAAAAGCGTGACGCTCTCCGATATGGTGGCAAAACCCTACCCCTGTGTCTTCTTCCACAGCCTCGCCACCTCAGCGCACCAAAACCATCTATTCAGATGCTCTACTGCTTCCTGGTGCTGCACGAGACCTGGCCAAGCTGCAACATGACAGAACAGCTGAGCTTAAATGACAGCCTTTGTTCTTAATTTCTTGGAATTTGTCAGCCGCAGTGAGACAAGCTGGGTTTTGTACTGAATTTCACAGAACCTTCCCCCCCCGCCTCTCGCTCAGCAGCCCACAACTCTTGCTTTTCCCACGCTTACTTCCTGAGCTCTGGCCCTTGGGAAAGAGAACAAGAGGCAAAATGTTTACAAGAGACAGACTTCTCATAAACTGCGCCCTGCCAAAGGTTTGGAAGCAATGTTCCTGCTCTCAGCCTAACCAACACCAAAAATCCTCAGAAGTTTTCTTTTTTTAATCACACCAAATCAGCTTATTTTTCAGACCGGCTAATCGAGGCACCCACATCCAGTGGATGTCAGTAGGGCAACACATTGTTTTCCACCCAGAGAGCAGAGTCCATTATAAATAACACTAAAACCTTTGTGAGGATGACTGTCCTCTCCCCAGCTCACAGCCTAGAGGCTTCATTACTGCGCTGACCATAATTCAATTCATCCCCTCCTAAAAGGTCTATTTCTGCAACCAACCCCCACCCTTGAAAATACGTCCAACTAATAATTTCCGATTAATGCAGTCAATTACTAACTCTCCCCCAGCCCCTGACGATCACCTGATTGGGCCAGAAGGGAAAAGAAGCAGCAACTAACCAGGGAGGAATAAAGGTAGGGGTAAAATAGCAATAAAAAGTAATTACATAAAAATGCTAAACATATTACATCTGTTAGTTTGCTTAGCCCAGTGGGCTTGACAATTCCAGGCTTTTGCCATTGTCCATGCTCAGACAGACAAGAATAAGAGAAACAGGGAAAGGATCTTTCAATAAGATTATTAAATCAGTGCATGAAAAATAAGTCGTCATTACATTGCAAAAGGGAGAGAGAAACTCGCTGAAATTTCTTTCTGCAGATTTGCCTTTGTGATCTGCAAGGTGCTGTTCTCCTGCTTACACTCTGTTGCCCTGGCAACGTACTCCTGTAAAATAAAGATTATTAAAGCGCATATGATTATTTGGCCGCACAGTGAATGAGGCAGCCGCTTCTGAAATTCCTTATCAGAGAAATTCAATTTTAGGCCAAATTGTGTTTTCACTGCCTCTCAGCTTCTCCCTCCCCCCTGCAATACCAATAAAACCATCATCTCCCCAGCTGTACATGATATTTTGTCACTAACTCTTTCGTGCCTTTCCTTTCCCATTCCGGGTTTTATTTTTATTCTGTCAAAGCAGAATGCTTTTCCCAATTTGTAGGTTTTCTTCTTTACAGTTATTTTTTTTTTTCCTGGCAGCTGCAGCCATTTCTTGCCTGCACACACAGCCATCATCAGTCTGCAGCCTCCTTGCGCTGCAGCAATGGCAGCGAGAAGGGCGTTCCACGCCAGGCGACCGGTGCCACGTCCCTGGCCGGGGGTGCCTCCGAGATGAGCGTGGAGAGGTCACCTGAAGCGTTGCAAACACACAACCGCCCCCCCTCCAGGCTTCCGCCTGGAGCCTGACCTGCCCCAAGAGGCCTCGGCTGCCCCTGCTTG
>WTSP01013921.1:0-56006 GCA_025331215.1 Actenoides lindsayi
CTCACCTTGAATATCTCCAGGGATGGGGCCTCAACCACCTCCCTGGGCAGCCCATTCCACTGTTCTACCACCCTCAAAGTAGAGAACTTCGATATGTGACAAGAGTCTTTCATATGGCTGAATCCACACATGTATAATTCTGTGTGATAATTAGGCTTGCAAACTAAAGACATGTCTTTTTTAGGTCTTCTTAGTTTACGTATATACAAATTGAGAACATATAAAATTAATTAGCCGAATAAAATATAATAACTGTAAACTATATCTTTTAATTTATGTCTTAATCAGTTTTGAAACAGCACAGACTCAAACATTATTGGCTTTAAACCAAAATTTTCAGTGGGATATCTAAGAAGAGAAGGGTTCAGCAAGTTTGCTGATGACACCAAGCTGGGAGGAGTGGCTGAGATACCAAAAGGCTGTGATGCCATCCCGCAAGACTCAGACAGGCTGGAGAGTTGGGTGGGGAGAAATTTAATGAAATATAACAAGGGCAAGTGTAGAGCCTTGCATCTGGGAAAGAACAGCCCCAGGTACCAATATAATTTGTGGACTTACCTGTTGGAAAGCAGCATAGGGAAAAGGGACCTGGTGGTCCTGGTGGACAACAGTATGACCATGAGCCAGCAGTGTGCCCTTGTGTCCAGAAAGGCCAGTGACATCCTGGGGTTTATTATAAGGGATGTGGTTAGTAGGTCAAGAGTGGTTCTCCTCCCCACCAGTGTGGCTGCATCTGGAATATTGTGTCCAGTTCTCCATGATCTTTTGAAGTCTCTTCCAACCCCTAACATTCTGTGATTCTGTGATTCTGTTCCTTGGTATTACAATATATTAAGAAAAAAAAATTTAAAGTTCAGAAGGTACATCAAGATACCACTTTTAAGGACAATTAGCAGTTAGATTGAAAGAAGTGGTAACAGATCAACTCCAACCACAAACCCACTGTGAGTGCTGCTCAGGTGTTCTGTGAATCAGCAGAGAGAAAGCTGATAGCCCATGAATTTTGTTCACTGTTCAAGATACAATAGCATTCTTGTGAAGGCTGGATGACTACCAATAGAAATCTGAAACAGTGGTTTAGCAATTAGATCAAACTGTTGATCTCCCTGCGTACAGTGCTGCTACCCCAGGGAAGAGACCAGGTCCCCTTCTGTCTTTGCTTTCCCAGCTGCCCAGTGCTGTGGGATTTCAAATAAGGAACATCTCCCAGGGTTTCTACAGCAGCCGGGCCCAACTCCCTGAGAAATCAGATGCTGTGTGAGTGAATGATAAAACTAACTGGTATCTGTTTCATGTTATGGCGTGACAGCTTTATAGGCCTTAGCTTGTCTTGTATGGCCTTGGTCCTTGTAGATAAGAGAAACTAACTCTAAACAAAGCAGGAACTCATTGTCAACAAAGAAGGGCTACCAGAGATAGGCCGGACCATACCAGTTCTGTGGTTAGCAGCCTGTGAAACATTAACGTTTTGAACCAAAGGTAAAATGTACACTGCGAGGAAGACTGGGGGCCTTCCTCCAGAAGACCCTGTCCCACAACCACCAGACGGCAGTCAGCAAGAGCCAATGGGAGACCTATGATAATGAGTTCCCAGAACTGATTATAATAATCCACTGCCATATAATGAATATGTAGTTAACTCTGTTGAATATGCATGATTTAGTGTAATAAATACCTGCTCACTTGACACCTCAGTGTGCAAGCTAGGAGGAGCAATCCCCCTTACCCCCATCACTGCAATAATCATACCTGCTTTATAACCTTTCATGGGTTGTAAAGTTTGTTTCTGCATGTCACTATCTATCTTGCAGCAGAAACGAGTGGTTTTGTATACCTTCCAATCCACTGGCAGGGCACTCTCACTCTTGCTTAAGACCGTATTCTATTTAATGTTTTACATTCTTGAATCCCCAACTAGCTTTCTGCCTACAGTCTCCTTTTTGAGTAAGATCCATGGAATCAATCATATATGGAAGAATAATGCTGACAATTATAAACAAAAGCACAGATGATCGAGAAATGACTACTCTTTTATCCAAGACGTGGATTGTGTGAGAATGTTGGTAATGTTAGGTTAGATTTATACTTATTCTATCAGGAGACAACACTACATGCAAAAACATAGAAGAGGTACCAAGAACAAACTTAGGACTGATACAGTTCAAAGGACAACAGTTAGATCCAGGTACAGAATCCTGAGAGTAGAATGCTCTGAAAACCATTTGAGAACATGTGATGTGACAAAATATTTGAGTGATTGTGTAAGTTTATTTAGTTCAGTATGAAAGACAGATCTCATCAGGGTCTGCAATCCCAGCAACCACCACAACATCTCAGAAGGTAGTCCATCCTTCTACCTTGCTATAATCTCTTGTCATTATTGTCCAGTTCAAGGGTCTCTGCGTGGATTTCATTGTATAAAAAGTTGGCATAATTCATATATTCCTTATGAAAAACCTCAAATTTTTTTCAGGTTAAAGACATCCTGGTCCTTTGAAGACCCTCCCTATATATGCAATCTAGATGCCATTGTATCCACATTGTAATGAAAGATGGCCTAACACCACTGGAAATCATTGACTCAGTAATACATCCTGTCACTTCCAAACTTGTCTTCATGAAGGACTACAAATAGTCAAAAAGAGTAGCAATTCATTAGAAAATAAAAAGAAGATCCACCAGCTTTAAAGTTCTTTCTCTGTGAAAAAGTTGTGGTTTTGGAAATTACAATCCATAACCTACTGGTTATATTTCTTAATTCTGGTAATGCACATGACCAAAAAGGAACTTGTAATTGAAGCATTCCTGCTGGCAGTGACAGAATGCAATGACTGTATTCATCTTACCTGGCTACATGTCCACAGTGAAAATGGTTGTGTGTGAACTATTTGCATAATGGATGGAGGAGAAGTGTCTCATCCAGAACTCTATTTCCATGTGCAAAACCACAAAAATTCTATATGATCTTTTGAGACAAAAGATTATGCCCTTAAAAGAAGAAAAAAAAATTCTTGTATTAAGGAATACCTCTTATAATCAATAGATTCTGCTATTCCACAAGTATCATGAATTAGGAGAGGGTTATGTGCATAAAAATTAAGGTATAAATGCCTGTCATTAATAGAATGTTTTCAGAACTGCTCATGAGGTGGTGTCTCATAGAGTAAGACTGTACTTTTAAATAGGACCATGTTTTTTCTTCCAAATTGATTGAATGTAATTTATTTTTTCTTCCAGGTCTATTGCTATTACTTCAGTGATGGAATCTTACTACTGGGAAAAAAAATCCTCACAGTTTAATAACATAAAGCTGAAAATATATGGAGCAGCTTCTGACAATGGTCTTGTACGATTTTAAAATTTTGGGTTGTTTTGAAATACAGCAATTCTTGGTAGAATGAAAAACCTTCTAAAATGTGGATGCTGCAGTGCTATTTTCACAAATCTACAGGTATCCAGACTGAATCAATAGCTCTAAGAGGAGTGCAAACTTTACCATTCCTCTTAATGGGTTGTTTACTTTGATGCCTATTTATAACCTTGTAAACATTATTTTTATTTTTTATTGATTTACTTGCTTACTAGAATGGAATTTCAGACTTCTTTCTGTAACAAATGAGGGTTTTGAGTCTAGTTTTAGGCTGTGCTCCCTACTTTATCTAGTCCCTTCCTTGGCAATTTCACCAGAAAAATGTGCTAAATTTCCACTCAAAACCACACTTCTAAAGTAGAGGTCTTCCTGAATCATCCAGTAGGATATTGGGTAACCCCAGAAACCAATGCCCATGAGAAATCCTGGGAAAGGGAGGAATTACCAGCTAGCTTGGTAAGTACCCTTACCAAAGCTGACAACTGAGAAATCAAGAGCTAGCAGCTTGTTTCCACAGGAATCAGGATGCCTGCTGGTATTTGATTTGCTCCCAATGACAATTCATAGACTGCTTCATGATGCTGTCAAGTGATGTCATGACACAGGGATGCCCATAACTTCAAAAACTCTCAACTATCAGCAGAGAGTAAACAGAAGCAACACCAATGATGAAGACACAAAAAACTTCCTGCACGTAAGTGCAAATTTTGGCAGAGGGAAGGTAAATGAAGCAAACGAGACTGTCATTGTCTTTCACTGCTGAATGCACTTGTAGGATGCTTGAGTTAGTCAGACCGGAGAGTGAATTTGGTTTTTTACATAATACAGACCTCCATTAATGTTTATTTCTGTATCATAGATACACATCTGTATCAATTTGCTTCACAGTCACGCTCTGTAATTACTTTTATTTCAATATTGGAAATTTCAGGATATCTTACTAAAATGCAACTCTTAAAAACATTCCAGCATGCTAAAATGGTAAAACAATTTCTGCTGAAAAAAATAGGACATCAGGTTTGCACACATTGCCACCCAAGGGAAATGATCAGCAGACAACTGTTTTGTCACTGATGAAGTAAATATAGGCTCTTTGTTTAGTGCAGAAGAGGGAAAGGTGAAAAACTGAAGGAGAAACTCTGCTGTCAGAGTCACCTTTGAAAGGACCCCCAGTGACCAGCCTCACAAGAACAAGCAGATAATTCTGATGGCATACACAGATGGAGTTGATTCTGCAGTGGCTCAGACCCCCTGGGAGGAACTCAGCACCCTCCTTTCCCACTAATGTCAAGGTACCACAGAGCTTGTGCCCAGCTCCTCCTCCCACCAAACTGACGCAATAAAGAATAAACAGGGTTTGTTTATTCACTAAGAAACAACAACCTAGCCTTTTTTGTTGTTTGAATGCACATTAGAACAAATTAAACTGGAAACATGAGAAGCAGCAGGGAGATGCATAGTCTAGTGTGAAACGGATGTGCCAGATTCTGAATTGCTAAAATCCCTGATCGTGAGATGGTTCAGCAGATGAGTTTGATATTGAATAGGCTCTGTCTACATACCTTTCTGAACTGCTTCTGTGTCAAAAAGTGTCATGGTATGTCTCTCTCATGGGCTGAAAGCTCACCTCAGTGTCAGTCATCCAAACAGTACAAAAATAGAGCTTCCCCTTGATATATCAGAAGAACAGAGACATTTCCTTAAGAGTCTAACCACAGTCCTGGTGGCCCATAGTGCCTGAAAGTCTGCCTTGGAGTGCTTCAGTGTGTTGCATTTAGAAGAAGCAGCAGCAAAGTGTGGGTGGTGATCAGGGTATAAAAAGCACAGTGAAGAACTGAGGACCTCAGCATGCTCAGGACCAAGGAGTTTCCTTGCACAATACCCAGAGTGCTGAGCACACCCCCTGGATCAAAGCTGCAAGTGTCTAAAGTTTGGACTACATTTTCCTGAGAGTGCTGATGAGACAGCAATTAAAAACCACTAATGCCCTCATGAATCAAGTCTTGGTTCTTCAGTGGCTCAAGACTCATTAAAGTATTTTGTCCTAAAAGCTCTTAAAGAAAATCTCAAAAGCTTTAATTTCTGACAGTACCTCTTCTTTATATAATGAAGAGAATAAATATTTTCTCTGACAAGCATGAAGCAAAAAGAACTTTTAACTCATGTGGTTAAAATCCCCTTTTATTGCTCCTTTCACTCCCTGAGAACCTAGTAGAACCACTGATTCTTTCCAAACCATCCTGCTCCACAGGTTATTTACATAATGTGTTATTTTGTGTCTGTCTTTCCATATCTGCTCCTCAAATTCCCTCTCAGCTTTCCTAATTGGTCTCCTGTCTTTTACTTATAAATTGTGCTATTGGCTTCAAGTGGGTTTGAATTCCATTCTTCAAAGGACGTGTTCCTGATACAATGGCAATTATGAAGTCTGCTATCTAAATGTGTTTGGGTTTTTTTTCCCCAAAATTTTCCTTCTTAGTTCCTTTTTGGTTAGTTTCCTGTGCTTCCTGTTAATCAATTGTAATACACTTAAGGTGTTACCATGCTGATTCTACGTGTCTGCTCACTCTTACCATACAGCATTAAATTAGGTCAGAATTAAATGTGAATAAGTGTAGGTTTGTGGGCTATTTTTTTAATATTGCAATCTCAGTTTTCAATCTAAGTAAAGGTTGGATGAGTTTAGCTTTAGGTCAGTGTGAGTTAATGTTCTGTTAAAAACAGACAGTCCAATCCTGTCCAAAATGGCAGCGGCTGAAATGATATGTATACACAGTAATGTATGGTTATTTAAATAGCAATCCCTTCTGCTTTGCAGTTTTCATTAGTTTCCTATATTTAAGTGAAGAGCCTGTGAGTAGTGACTGAAGTAGAGAAAATGGGTTGTTTAGGTCTTTGAAAGCCTACCAATGTTCTATTTGCTATGAATAAAGAAGTCAAATATAGCATATCTAGTGATTCAGAGATCTTATAGTGATTAACATTGCTTGGATGTTCTAAAACACATCTCGATTTCAAGACTGGCTTGACTGTATAACTATACAAACTTTAGGTCTAGAATAGTACTATTTCTATTAAGAAGTTTAAGGCAAAGACATTTGGATAAATACATTTGTGTCATTAATTATGACAATGCCTTTCATGCCAAACCCTGTCTCTTCAGTTTTCAAAGTGATTCTGTGATATCAGAACCTTTAAAAACAAATTCTTTTGCATTGTCTGCCAAAGTTTGGAGATACACATAGGCTAGACTTCCTAATTTACCTGCATGTATTTAATACTCTCAGAATTGTTCTTCTGGTGTGTGTTTTTCACTCTCACAAATGAGGAAAAACAGTGCCTGGGGTAAATATTTCTATTCACAGAGCATTTGAGCTCTCCCCTACAGCTGTATGTTAAAATCTGTGAAAAGGCAAGGGTGTGTTTGTGTTGATTGCTGAGTCTAGTGGGTGCTCTTCAGCCCAGTACTGTTCCTCAAGGTAACCAGGCTACTGCAGCAATGGGGTGAGACTGCAAGGGTCTTACACAAACCTGCAGCAGAATTTTTTCAAGAAAAACTGTGTTCAGTGGAAGAATAGAGAATCCTCTGTGACTCTGCTCTTGGCAATAAATCTTTTCTGCTTCTCAGTATATTTGCTTTCATTTGGTGTCCTTCTTCAAAGGATACTGAGCTGTGTATCCTTTTTAGCCAGAGGCTGGCATGGTCATACTTACTGCAGAAGTTGATGAATTGACCAAGAAACCACCTAAGCTTGAAAATGAAAAAAAGACAAAGATGAAAAAGGACTGTTTAAAAAGCTGCAGTTCTCAAAAAAGGACCAGTGAGTTTTTATCTAGTTTCTCTCAAAAAATCTTAGTAATTCCCAAATTACTGAAATGTTTAGGAGGAAAGGAGAGATGGAGGGCTACCTCAGATCCCAGAATACCCACCTTTTTAAAGGGCAGTCACTTTTCTGGGATGTGAAACCTAACTCTTGACTCTTCAGACACAGGAAAAACCTGAAGCTCGCTTTCTGTGCAGAGAAGTGTTCAGATAGGAGGTGGAAAGGGTGCTATTCATCAGTTTGGTGGCACTGCCAGACTAATGGTTTGGGGTTTTTTAAAATTCATTTGTGTTTGAACCTTGTAGGTGAAATAGATATCTATTTTGCAAAGCCCACAAGGGCTAGCTGCTCCATGCTACTCATGGCTTGCCTGCACAGGTGAATATGTAGTCACGGGGATGAAGGTACCTTTGGAGCTTCTCTGGTGTGTGTACATAACTGTAGTGTTCCTGTAATGTGCAACAATTTTGAGTGTCAGTATTTTGAATCCAGCCTACCCCCTATAAATTTGTACTTGCAATATGGACAAGCAAAATCCTCTCTCAATGATTTCAATTAAATTAGTATCTTCAGAAACAGAGCTCAGAATTAAATGATGCTTGACTGAAACTGGAGCAAACTAAATGAAGAAATTCAATATATGATTATTCTCTTAAACCGTTATATCATTATACTGCAAAAACATGCCAAATCCCAGTTTCATTCTCAGCATCATGAATCCCCTCCTACTGAGCCCAATGCTAGATGTTGGTTGTACTAAGCCGTGCAGCTTTCACAGTGTATGTCTTCTGTAATGTTTTTTCACCCTTCCCAAGTATTTTGTGGTATATCTAGGTCCTAAAAGAGATAATTCCAGCCAGTAAACACAGCAAATAGCTGTATTTACTTTTTAAGACCTGGTGATAGATAATAAATGTACTGTCATTGAGTTTTATGTCCCATTCTCTCCACATGGATGAACAGTGTAAATAACAACCATGCTGTCATACTGGAGTCTCATTATCTGGAGTGATCTTCCCTGCTTGGATATTATACTATGACCTAGTCCTCTCCTAACACTTTTCACCTGCCTTTGTTTCTACTATGGACTGCAACATTTCTGACGCAAATGTTGTGTGAGGAATATATGAGCCTCTTGTGTGTTTTGATTACCTCAGAAATACAAACAAATATAGTACTGCTGTTTTATTTTATGTCATAGGGGAGGTATTTATTTCACATATGTGAAAAAGCACCTAAAATCCCTCCTCCTAGCATTTCAGAGAATTATAGCAATGATTCAGGTTGACGATGACTTCTGGAGGCCATCTGGTCAGCCCTGAGTTGAAATCAGGGACAACTTTGTTTTAGATCCCATTTCTCAGGGTCTTGTCCAAAAGCATATTGAGTATCTTGAAGGGTGGAGATTCCACAGCCTCTGTGGGCACCTCTATGGTGCCTACTCACGCTGTGACAATTGTTTTCTTTGTCTTATGTCAGAATTTCCCTTGTTGCCTCTTGTCTAATTCCCCTTGCTCCACCTTCCAAATCCTGTTATTGTAGAATCACAGAAACATACAGTCATAGAATGGTAGAGGTTGGAAGGCATGTCTGAAGATATCAAGTCCAACCCCCGTGACAGAGCAGGAACACCTAGGGAAGGCCACACAGGAACAGATCTAAGTGGGTTTGGATAGTCTCTAGAGAATGAGACGCCACAAACTCTCTGGGCAGACTGTTCCGGTGCTCTGTCACCCTCCTGGGAAAGAAGGTTTTCCTCATGTTGAGGTGGAACTTCCTGTGTTTCACCTTGCTACCATTACCTCTCGTCATATCACAGGGCACAAGTGAAAAGAGACTGGCCCCTTTCTCTTGACACCCACCTCTCAGATATTTGAAAACATTAATAATATCCCCTCTCAGTCTTCTCTTTTCCAGGCTAAACAGCCCCAGGTTTTGCAGCCTGTCCTTGTAAGAGAGATGTTCCAGTCCCTTAATCATCCTCATAGCCACCATTAGACTGTATCTAGTATTTTCCTGTGCCTCTTGAACTGGGGAGCCCAGAACTGAACACAGCACTCCAGATGTGGTCTCACTAGCGCAGAGTTGAGGGGGAGGAGAACCTTCCTCGACCTGCTGGCCACACTCTTCTTTATGCATCGCAGGATACCATTGGCCTTCCTGACCACAAGGGCACATTGCTGTTCCATGGATAACTTACTGTCCACCAGGACCCCAAGGTCCTTCTCCATGGAGCTGGTTTCCAGCAGGTCTACCCCTAACCTGTACTGATGCGTCTTGTTCCTCCCCAAGTGTAGGACTCTACATTTATCCTTGTTGCACTTCATTAGGTTGGTCTTTGCCCAGCTCTTCAGTCTGTCCAGATATCTCTGGATGGCAGCACAGCCTTCCAGTGTATCAGCCACTCCTCCCAGTTTAGTATCATCAGCAAACTTGCTGAGGGTACACTTCATCCTTTCATCCAGGTCATTGATGAAGATGTTGAATAAGACTGGACCCAGAACTGACCCCTGAGGAACACACTAGCTACAGATCACCAACTGGACTCTGCACCACTGACCACAACCCTCTGAGCTCTATTGTTCAGCCAGTTCTCAACCCACTTCACCATACACTCATCTAACGCACACTTCTTGAGCTTACCCACGAGGATGTTATGGGAGACAGTGTCAAAAGCCTTGCTGAAGTCAAGGTAGACAATATTCACTGCTCTCCCTGCATCTACCCATTCAGTCACACCATCATAGAAGGCTATCAGATTAATCAAACATGACTTCCCTTTGGTAAATCCATGCTGGCTACTCAGTTAACCTTCTTATCTGATGATTTGGTTTCCTTCTTGCCCACAGCACAGATATCTAGCTCATATTTTCTGAGGTATGAAAATGTCAGTTGCAAGCTGTGTTCCTGCTGTGCCTTTCTCCAGCACTAGGAATTAGAAGACTTCTAAGAGCTCTCTCTGTATGTATGTGTATAAGAATGTCTCAAAAGCCCATATTCCTTGCTCTGATATCTTGTGATTCTCTGAAGACTTACGGTCAGAACCAAATTTCCTGTGAAAGTCTATTTCTGTTATAGGACATGTAGGCTGTTGTGTAGCCCTAAGGGCACACAGCTTTTACATGCTTATGGGTCTCCTGGGGGGTCCCAAGCCATGGGTCCACACCACAAGGCAGCATGACAGAGGCCTTGAATAACAGTGGTGGCTCGATGCTGCTTAATAAAGCTTTCAGGTCCAAAAATGGGCCTAGCTTAGAGACCATCTCCAGGACTAGGTGACTTACCAGCAGGAAACAACAAAATACAGATAAGAACCAGATACTAATGAATCATAAAAGTTACTTCTGAGCACATCCTTTTTACTATTACAAAACAATGAAGTGGGGAAGGTGCATTTAGCCATTCATTATTTCTTTCATTAAAATCCATGTAAGGCTCTTCATCAGGACACTATAATGGTGTTAACACTTTTCTACGATTGTAGCACTATGTCAAAATCACTTTCCAGTGAAGAACTACATGGGATTTGTAAGGGTTCAGGGAGCTTTTACTTTTTAATTTCAAACATATTTTTTTCCATTTCATAATGCTAAAAATGGAGGAAGAAAATCAGGTCTGTGACCTTCTCCAGTTATCCGAGTAAAGTCACCTCTAATTTTCCATTTTTTGCATATTTATTTGAATAATGTCTGAATGGGTACTATTTAAATTTGCTTCTCTTACCTTTCTTTCCTTTATAGTTTTGTGAGTTAATGCTATCTTATGAAACACACTCATCTCAATAGACAGAAATCTGACAAATGAAATCTTTTGGTGATAATGGGAAATACAGCTGTATACCTGAAATACATTGAATTAAGATCTTACTCATTAACAGGTCTTTTTCTTCCCCCTCTGTTTTCTCTAGATATTGATGTAGGTTTTGTCCCTACCACGACTTTTTTTGTCTCAAACTATGATACAAGCTTCCTTTTAAAATAATCTCACTCTATTTTTAAACAGTAACTTTTCCATCTTCTGTATTTTTTGTTCTGATTCCCTTCCTTTGTGTTTGTGTTTTTCATCCTACACAGAAATAAGATTAGAAAGTACCTCTCTTTCTCTGTGTGTGTATAATACATAAAATATATCTATCTTATTTGTAAAGGCTCATTTGTATAGTCTGAAGAGGTATTTTGTGGCATATTTCTTGGGGATATAGTAAAGGATCTTGAGAACGAAGGGTTTGTAATATGCTTTATAAATAGAGGAACACTACATTATTTCTAGATATTCATTACTTCACACTATGGGTGGTCAGAATGTGGAGGAACCTCTCTGTGGATCTCGGATTTGATAAAAGCAGAAGTTACACAGACTAGAAAGCTGTTGTCAGCAAGTATGCTTTGGAAGTGATGTCACAGAGCTATTCTCTATGTAGAAACAATCCAGTTTGTTCCCATGCATAAACAGTGTGTTCTAGTGAGTACTTAGCAATCACTGATTTGAACTGTGGTTCCCACTACTATCTTTTGAAGCAACTTATAAAGTATTATATCCTACCTTCTCTTTAACAGGAATGATTTGTATCTACCAAAAAGTGTGTGTTAGGGTTTTGTTTTGTTTTGTTTTGTTGTTGTTTGTTTGGGGGTTTTTGTTTGTTTGTTTTTTGACACAAATCAAAGGTATTAAGATTTCAACTACAACAGAGAGGTCTGTTTTTCAGCAACAAGTAGGTTGAATTATATTATAGAAGTTTGGTTTGTAGTGGTATATGGTGATGTGAAATAATTTGTGAATCATTTTGCTGGCCTCTAGTTGAACAGTGCTGAGCTTCGTAACATTCAGATATAAATGAACCATGGATACATTCTTTGTGACCAAGAATGTTATGTCTGTGTAGGAAGAATAAAATCTGGGAAAACTTTATTTTATATAAAATGGTTAGAGCAATTTTATAAGCAAACCCAAGTATTTATAATCAATAGTCAGCAGTTGGGTAGTAAAAATATCTTCAGTGTAACTACATGGATTACAATGAAAATGCTGATTATTGATGTCCTAGGTCTGTGCATCTTCTCAATGATGGCACAGTGGCACTGCTCCTCACTGTCATGATCTGGGTGTCTTCAGGACTGTCCTGCAGTCCTTGGTAGCAGTTTAAGATCAGCATCTGCCTTTACCTCACCTGCATGATGGTAGAGCCTCCATGTCTGGAGTAATATATATGTGCTTTATTGCCTTTGCCCTGCCCAGAAACTGAAGAATAGACTGGGGATGGAAGCAGTAATAAATAAGGAGGAATCATATCTGTAGCCTCCTGACATGCAGGTCTGTGATAAATCTTGCTGCAGAGTTCATGGGTCATGTGATGAAAGAGAGAGATGTGCTAAAGTTTTTTTGGCATCTCTTACAGGAAAACTGAGTTCAGGTGGTTTCAAGGAACAGGCTGAGAGAGCCTCATTAAGGTCAAGTGCTTGCAAATTATTCCAACAGCTGAGGAAGGGACATTTCCTCATTCCTGAGACCAAGGTGCTACTGCCATCACTAACTAGCAATCTCTATTCTCATGTTCATTCTACATACAGATATAGCTGTATACTCTGCAGTACTCTTACAACATATAAGAGCAACCTCTGTGCTTCTAAAGTGAGTATAAGCCATCCTGCCAAATAATGTTTGAGTCCTAGAGACATATTTTAAAGAAAAATATGGTCTTCTTTATTTCCACTTCTATTCACACCTCTGATGTTTACTAATATAGAAAAAGAGGATGCATACAAAAATGTAATATTTATAAACTGGCAAACAGTTGAAATGGTACAAAGTATAATAATTTCTATTGAATTTGAAGGACCTCAAATAAGCAGGCAACAGATGAAAAATTAGAGAGCAGTGACATGGGTAATATGAAGAAGTGAATGTGGCTTGCAACGAAAATGAATCCCAGGGAGCATCCACTGTTAACCGAGGCTACTGGTAACACAAGAGGCTGCTGGTGACAATGCTTTGGGGAATAATGGCCATTTTGTTCCAGTGTTTTTCTACTCTTTTTCTCCCCAAATGCTGTCATTAAATCAAACCCCTTCCTAAATGCCATTACACTTAATGTATGTTCGGAACTATTTCTGAAACTAGCTGTTGTCCTTGTTCTGATTTCAGTGGTTGGGTATCTACATCGAAATCAGTACTATTTTAATTGGCACACACTGATAGATTTTTGTCACACTTTATAGAAAAATATGGAAAGCTAATTTCCCTCTCAGCACTACGTTTCATCCAAATGACATTCGCAAGTAATTTTTAAGAGCATGTCTTAAAAAAAGTCTTTCAGGATAGATGATCATGCAGTCCTGCAGGATGTAACTTTTTTTTTTGTTGAGGTGTTCTAGTGAGCAATGCAAGCTGTTGGCCTAATGTTACCTTAAAGCTGTTTATTTGTCTGTGCAGTGTACTATTTGTAACTACTTCCTATAGAGAAAGCATATGACAAATAGTGCCCAGAATCCACGGAGTCACAGCTGGAGCACACTGGTAATGAAAGCTACTTGGGGGAGTTTACATTTCATCTGTTCTTTGCAGAGGGAACTTGAATTTCTAGCCATGGCACTCTGGATGGTTCCTACCTCCTGTGCACCATGATGCTTTCAGAGTTCATCCCTGATCAATTCTTAGATCCAGTTCGATCAAGGATTCACAAGGCCAAACTCAAATTACATACATCTGAGGGATAAAAAAATAATAGTTTCAGAGCATCATCTTTCCAAATTTGGGGAACTAGGGCTGAGCATTTCTGCCCCTGATGCAAGCAGCCATTACTTCACTGTCTGGGCAGTCAGCCTCATTCTGTGCCTGGCTGTAAACAGCTTCCTCACCAGCCCTGGTTGAATGTGTCTGCCCCTCCGGCACTATGAGGTGCTCCCAGCAACTGGAAGAGAGTGCCATGGTCAGCTTCCAGTCTCCAGCTTCCCTTGTCTCCTTCCCTGCTCTTGAAGCATCTACCAGCTGCACAGCCATGTCCCCCAGCAGCAGCACCACAACACAGGTTGGGGCAAACAGAAAATAGGGCACAGCAGTACAGTCTCAGTGGGCAGATACTTAAGCTGCTGAGCTCACTCCATCTTAGTGGCTTGTATGTGCTGCAAGAATAGCTCAGAAGAGCAGTATTCTGCCTACCTCTGAGTCTCCACAGGCTGGGTGAAGAAATGAGGCCACAGCTATTAAACTTGTGAGATTTCCTTCTCTCACTTTAGACCCAGATTATGTTGCTGCAAGTTATGTGCCAGCTAGGACTCTGCTGCTTTACCTATGCCTAAAGCAAACTCTTTCCATGACATTACCTGAAATGCTGCCACAAATGTACTGCTTGGTTTTGCTTCAAGTTGCACAGCACATTAAAGAATGAAAATTCAGAAAAAGGTAAGAATTTTGTCAATGGTGTATTTTAAGAAATTCAATACAGACATTTCCCTCATATGCTGTCATCAATTTACATTAGCATGGACAGATAAAGCTCATTAGACTTTATCACCGCAGATCTTCAGGACCATGATTCTGGATATGACTAATCTTCAAGAAAAATAGTGCAAAACGTAAAGAAAAACAAACAGCAAAAAATAACTCTATAAGCTAATAATAATTTCTGTAGAATGTAATGTAGAGATGTGTAACAGTGTTTACTAGCTTCTAAAAGAGTAGCTTTGTAGAGATAACAGTTCATTAAAATGAGAATAGCAGGGAACCTGTGTTATTTTGCCGATTCATGAACTCTGCAAACACAAATGCTGGTAGAGTAGTTATTCAGTGTGCTTCCATTACATTAGCAGAACTGTTCTGGGTATTACTACTAGAAAAAACAACCTATAGAATCAAGTACTTACAATCTGATTTTCAAATTGCCCTCCTTTTTTGCATTTGCATTGATGTTTTGCATTTGTTTGAAGCTTGCATCTGCTTCTAAACAATAAGCACTAATTTTAAACCTGTTTAGTACTCATTTAACCCAGATAGTTCTTTTGTGGCCATTTCGCATGCATCTGGGATTCAGTGCAAAGAGGTTGCATGGAACAAAATGAGAGGAAAATGCTACCAACCAGCAGCTGCAAGAAAAGGCCAAAAGAAAAAAAAAAAAGTGAAAACACTATACAAATATGCTACCATTATGAGAAGCAGTCACATAGATAGTGACCCTGTGATTATGATAGGTAGAAGCTACTGTGGATAGTGACTGGCTACTGGGAAACCTGTGCCTGTGTGTGTGAAACATACTTCTCATATATTTGATGTGCTTTAAATAACTTTCATTACTTACAAGACATCTCAGGTTCAATGAAGGTTGCCAGAGCTTTGCATTCAAAAAGACATTATAAGGAATAGAACGTCAGATAATGTAAACTAGCAATATGAGGAACCCATTTCCTGTAACAATTAAAGTATCCACTAGAAGGATGGTGAGACAATGGAATAGGTTGCCCAGAGGAGCTCTGGATGCCTCATCTCTGGAACTGTTCGTGGCTAGGTTGGTTTAGGCTTTGAGAAATCTGATCTAGTAGAAGGTGTCCCTGCCCATGGCAGGAAAATTGGGCTAGATGATCTTTAAGGTCCCTTTCAACCCAAATCATTCTGTGATTCTATGATTATTTTGTGGAAATTCCAAAATGATTATGGGATTTATACATATAAGGGGCATTCTAAAAATGGCCTTTCAGTGCGACATGGGCTATCATAGACAAACTGAAACAGATGTACTACAAGGTAATTTGAGGTGGTAGTTTTCCCATCCCTCTATTTGGGGTGCTGCCTAACTTCCAAATACTTGGTTCATCATATGCTGTTTTAGAACTTCCTTCTAATGGAGGCAAGCTTGTGCTAAGATGCCAAAATATTGCCTGAAATATTTGGACTGAGGGTGTGTGTTCCCAGTGTTCCCATCTGCTGTCTCTGCTGTCAACTACAGTCAAAAAGACTTTACGAACAGTTGATAGGGAAGGAATCAACACGTTAAAAAGCTGTTTGTTGGTTCACTGAGTGTGAGCCAAAACCCCGAAGTATCTAAACATCTAGTTCACCTCTGATCAAGGCTATAGTCACTTCCAGTATCTGTAGTCATAAACTCTGAAGCTAACAGGGACCGAATAGCTGAATGCATGTTATCTGGATACACCATGGTCCAACTGTAGCTCTCACTTAATCAGATTAAATTAACTGAAAGTCAATGATGTGACCTAGTCAAAAGTCCACTGAGGTTAAGGATGTATATGCTCACTTAGATTCCATCATTAGGTAATAATCATGGGTGAGAGGAGAGCTGTTTGCTCACTTTAACCACCTGTAACACAATACAACATTGCAAAGTCCTTGTAATCCAAACCCAAACTAGCTTGGGACACTTATCCACTCAAAATCTTCTATGGTAACATTTGTCTTCTTCCATTACATCAGTGTTAATAGGGCTTGTGGGTGAGACAGTGCTTCTCAGCCTGAAACAGTGGTTGTATTCCTAGAGCAGCACCTGTTGTACCGTGAGCTCTTGCAGCATGTCACCTCTGCTCCCACACTAGTTTTATTATTACCTTTTTGCTCCAGAGACTCAACATATAACAACGTGATAGACATCTAAAACAAGTCACAGTGCCAAATGACACATCTGCAGTTTCATTTTAAGGCAATGAGAGGACTTGATGTTAACTGCTTCTGTTTACTGTCAGCCACTGACATCATTTGGGAAATTAATGGGAAAACACCGATGCCAGAAAATTGCCTTTATGTATATCTGAATATGATTTCTCTTTCACCTGTCTGAAAATGTGTTTGATAAGGTGCCTATTTTGATTCCAGCATATTATCTGAATCTTTACACTATCTTAGCATTATCTTAACACAGTGAGCTGATCTCACTCTGACTCAGTTATAAAGCAGGGAAAGTCTTTAGGAAAATGTACAATGTTTCTGTACCTAGAATAGAACAATTTTCTTGCTGTACAGTGGGAAACTGAAATGAAGGATCATGTTTTCAAAGTAGTGTCTGTTTAAGTGTGACTTCTTAAATTATAAAACTAATTAAGAATGTATCTTTCTGAAATTTAGTCTTGAATTTGTTAATCTTTTTTAGATATGGAGAAGGTACAGAAATCAAACCCTGCCCTTTGCATCTTGCTTTCCTGGATAAAATGACCAGTTCAAATACTAAGTAAAAAAAAAATAAAATTGTTTTGAAGACCTAAGTTTTCTGGCTGTACAATCTAGTGCAGCAAAAATAGGTCTCAAAATAAAAGCAGAAGACCATCTGCTGCCTCTCCTTCACCCAAGGTTTGCATGTATTACTGAATCAAAACCATGAAACTCTCTAATGGAACACTACCCAACACAAGACATATAATTGAATAACCTTGAGAGGAAAGATTGGGGAGTTAAAGGGGAAGATCAATTTAAAATCACTTAAGGGACGGAGGCATTTAAAATTTCATAGACTGAAGAAGGTGAAAGGTGTTATGAAATAATTGCTTCCATCCTCTGGAGATAGTGTCTTAAGATGTAAATGAGAGTCCATGTTCCAGTGATTTATTGTATGAGAAATGTACCATCACCAGAGGAAAAAAAAGTTGTGAGACAAAGAGAGGGTAATTTCTGAACCCTGGAAAGGCAACCTGAGGCTTGATCAAGCATCCACTCTGGTCAGTAGTTTTTATTCTCACTGGAAGATGACAGTGGACCTCAGTAAGTATTGTATGAGGCCCCTTATGATGGTATAGTTTTGCTGGAGAGAAATAAATTGTTATGTAATAGATGTCAGCACTGAAGCTCAAGTCCATAACACTCTGCACAGAAACAGGCTCCCTGAAATGAACACATCTGACCACAGCAAGAGCAAAAATTTTGGAAATGGACAGGTTTAGCAGGTCTCTTTAAACTGTTTAGTGGACATGGGTATGTGGCCTGCTCCATGCATCCCATGTACCGCATCTTAAAATGTGCGTCTACATTGTAATACTCAGAACATCTGGAGCTCAGTAGATTACACATTCAATAGCACTTTGTTGTATGCAACATCAAGAATTTATAAAGAGTGCTATGTCCTGGCTGGTCTGTCATGGATTTGATATTTCTTGTCCCTAGAAGGCAGTTTTGGGCATACAGTGGTCTGAATAGGTGTGGACAGTCATGCCTAAGTCGATCTGCAGATAGTCATTGGCGTTTGGGACTGTGCAAAGGAGGGCACAAGTCCAAGCCTCTGTCCTGCTATGCCCTGGAGTTCACTCAAACTCCCCATGTGAAAGTATCCAAGTAGTATCAAAGCTTGGGACTTATTTGTTTCAGTATAGCACTGGACCTATTCTTAAAATCAATATATACTTTGCCAGAGGAGGTAGGAGTCAGTCTTTGTCAAAAATGGATCTCAAGGATCAAGTAACTTGAGGCGCAGCATGTCCAATTTCGGACAGTTTCTTGAACATGGTGCATTTCATCTCATACAAGCTAGTGCACAAACTCTAAAACCAGCTCTATGTGACTAGCATGTCACACTTTTCAGCTGATAGTAGCTATGTGACATATTACTCATGACATGTATCAGAGAATTGCAACAAAATCCTATCTTTGTTTTTACTTTCTGTGTTTTGTATTTACTTTTCCCCTGGTAACTAATTCATGGGGTAAAAAAATCACATAAGCCAAGAAAGTTATTTTTATGGAGAAACTTTAGTGTGGAAAACTCTCCTCACTATACACTTCTTTCTTTTTAAATGCACGTCAGCTAATCTCTGCTGGCCTTGCTAGAGGCTGAAGAAACAAGTTTAAAAAGTAGAGATCCTCCTAACTGCTATCTCACTCTCCCAAGCCCTTCATCTCACAGGAAATGGTTCTTTCTCTAAACTCTGACACTGCTGCTGCTGAAGTACACTTCAGTTTTGAACATATTATTCTACCATTCATAGGCCTTTGAACTGTTGCTTTTAAATGTGGCTGTTGAATTAATGAATAATTTTGCCAGGTGTTAGAGCACATGAAGGGGATACCAGCCATACACATTGGTTGATCTGTGCTCATTTTTATATTACAAGATGTTTATTAGGGTAAAGATAAAAGGTCTGTCTCATTCCCATAACTTTAATATGAAATTCAAATAACGAAGGCAGAGACAGCAAAAAACTTTTGAGAAATGAATAAATAAATTTGATTTACAGAGACAAGGAAACTAAATCATTTGTCTATTTATAAGACTCAATGAAAATATTGCTTATATAATCTAGTTTAGATTAAAGGAATAATGCTGTTATATTAGGCTGCCATCTTTTCTGATGAGAACCATGGCATATTAGTGACTACAGAATGCATAAAAAAATAAAGAAGCTTCAAGTGTTGTAACACCTGAGGTGCTTGATTTTTTGGAGTAAACTCTTAGTTACCACTCATTTACTGATAAATGAACATCTATCTTTATAATTCTGGCTGGCCATGTGCAGAAGCCACAGAGCAGTTCTTCTCCCAGGATGAACTGCTTCGGAACAATGGTGGTAGGGAGGTAGGGGGATTACCCTTCTTTGAAGCTCCAGAGATAGGCTTCATACAAGTATAAACTGAGTGGATGGTGGTAGAGGAGGTAGAACAGTTTGTCTTGTGGTGTGTCTGGACTTAGGTTTTGATGTATGCCATGACATATTTAGAGGTCCTAGTCTCCCACTTGTCCAGAGTTGCAGGTCAAGGTTTCCCCTGTGTAGAAATCAGGATACAGGGAACAGGGGAACAGTACCCTCCCAAGTCTTTCTCCTGTATGAGGTGTGTATGCAGAGCTGGAGGGTGCTCACTGCATGAGCTGATATAGATATAGCCATAATGATATGGAAAATCTTTCCGTGATCATCTGCTGAGCTTTGATGACAAGTTTACATTAATGGTCAGTACTTTTCTACTCCAGAAGGAACATTTTCTCTTAACAGGAGTGACCAGGATTATCAATCTTTTTTGTTTCCTGTGGAGGTGTGATCCACTTCCTGGGATGCCTGGATAATTGACAATATATAGCATAGGATATTGATTATTATGAGATCACTAATTTTGTTTTCCACTGTCAAGGCATAGCTTTCATGTCTTCTGATCATTTATACTACAGTTTATATTTCTGTACGACTGATACTTAGCTTTCCTGATGTGCCTTGTCATTATGACTGTTACGGCATCTGTGTTCAAGAGACCAGAAAACAACTCACACTGCCTACTCTCTGGAATTTCTTACCCCTGGCTTCCTCTAAGTCAGTGAAGAGAAATAGCCTTGATGTTTAGGCACTGGCAGTGAGAATCTGGCTGGAAGGGACTGGGTTTTTGTGATAAGGCTGTGCCTTACGGCCTGTAATGGAAGTGTTCTGGGGAAGACTTCTATGCTGAATCTCCATTACATACCTTCTTATAGTTTGTAGGGTTTGGTGGTCCCTTCCTTATCTGTTCACAAAGCCAAATCTACCACACATACAATTGTCCCCCAGAGGGTGATAGGACAGAGCATGTGCAACAAAAGTTGTACTCAGCACTGAAGGGGAGCTCAGGATCTAGAGCCACAAAGACAGTGTAAAAAGCTACATAGAAAATAAACCTTACAGGGAAAAACTGAGAAAAGATAATGAACAAACGTGTGAGGCACAATGTTTGTCACTTTATAAAGTTTATTATGATGTGCTTAGATCAACAGTTTTACTATCCAAGAAATAGTGTTTTCCTCTCTGGTGGTCTTAGCCAACAATTGCTACTTAACACTGAGAAACAGGCATCTTAAGAAAAAGGACAGAGACAAAGAACCTCTCGTTGAATACACTGATATTAAGATAATGAAAGGTTTCAATGGTAGTATTATTAAAGGCTGACAATACTGAGTTTTATGATTCTCTTTATACTCTTCAGATAAATTAAATAAAACTAGCTCTTATCTATACAGCTCCTAAAGCCACACTGTAACAATAGTCTCAAGATCACCTTCAGTAAGATACCTGAAGTCAGGGTAGGTCTGTGAGGAAGGAGCAAATGCCACGTGCAGTGTTTAGATTACCGAGAGCGGTAGGACTGATGTGATGACCTACAAATTTCCTGTATGTTGTATGTACGTAAAATACAAAGGAAGAGTAATCAAAGCAACATGCTAAAGATAAAAACAGCAAAACTTATGGTGGGTGTAACATCACTGATGCCTTAACGGATAGCTCAGTGTCGAAGATATGATACATAGGAAGCTCACTGTAAAAACGTCAGCGTACATCAGGTGTAACATCTCCCCAGGACTGGCAGACACATAGGTCAAATTGCAGATTCTGCTCCTTCAACATGTAGGCCATTCATCCCCAACACAACCCCAAATATAAAGTGATTAAGTAGAGCCTAGGAAAGCCTTCAGTTGAATAAACTGTTTAAAACCATCTTCAGCTTCTCGTTGGTAAACATCATGTCTACCTACTAATATATATTGAGAAAATTAATGTTTTCATGCAATGTTTTATGGTACATTACCTAAACTCAATGAGTAACTCACACTCTTGTGTTTCATTGCTAAGAGTGGATCACAGTGTTTCACTACCAACTATGGGTGTCACAGCAGTAATTTGACAGGCAATAAAAAGAGAATATTCTCTTTGATGCAGTTTTTACAGTCTATTCTATACAATCTCAGTCACTGAAGTGGAAAAAATGAAGATCTACAGCTTAACCAGTATGTTTACATGCACCTAACTACGTATTTTCTTTAAAAAATAATTGAATTACACATATAAATAAAAATGCTTCGGTTATGGCTTTATGAATTTGAAGGAAAGAACTGCCAGGTTCAGAAAGGAAAAATGCTACATTTTTCTGACACTGAAAAAAAAGGCACTTTTTTCACACAGTGTGAAAAAGTTCCATAATGTCTTTTTCCTTTGGCAATTTCCATAATATTAGGCCTTACGTTCTTCACTAACTATTAAATAGCTGTGAGATTTTTTATTTCCAGGTGAAACTGACAAAATCCCCTAAGACTTACAGGTGAAAAATCTCAAGCAGTTTTGAGAATGCAAATATTGTCTCAGCTCAGCAAGGTACTTATATGTATAAAATTCAAGAGGACTGCTCACTCAGATCGGGCACGTGCTGATGGGATCCTAAAACAGGGCACATCTGGCTCTTTGTTTCTTTACTAAAGTTGTCTAAAATACTGATAAAGATGCATAGGTAAGAATTAAAAATCAGGAAATACTGAAGAAGTAGTGTGGTCACTCTTATCCCTCGTGTGGTACAGCACAATGTTTAGTTAGTAGTTTGTGTGCTATTCCTTCAAACCACATGATTTAGTGACAAATAACTGTTTCTACATGTTTGAAGGAGAAGTATGAAAAGAAAGCAGTTGGATCTTATTGGTAAACATTGGTAAACAAGGAGCACTCTTGCTGCTCCTCTTCAGTTTGACAGAAGAGGAAAAACCCCATCTGTTGTTCTAACAAATGTGTTTCCTTTGAACATGGATGTTTTTGGGATTCTTTTGCCTACTTGCGTTTTCCAAAATGGCCTTTTTTATTAAGCTGTATAATGGAAAAATTGGAAATCTATGAGACATATATATTACATAATTCACAAGGTTTTTGAAATAGAACTTAAGGCCTTAACAATGCTATCAATACTATACAACAGTATCTGCTAGGAGCTAAACTGTTGGGCTTTTTATCCCTCAGAAGATTACACACTTTTGAAGTTGTACATGAAGCTACATCTCCATGTTATTCTAAAGACTGGATTTTGACAAATAATGTATGATTAATGTGTTTCATTGAATGAAAGCAAAAAATAAACCCTGGTTATCAGGAGTTCCACTGAAGTTTACTGAAGTTTAGTAAATTGCAATATTAACACACATGAATAAACATTCCTGTGCAGAGAGCCATATGAAAGTTTTAAGTAAGTAAGTTCTGATGTGGTTTAAATTCTCCAATGTTATCCTGAGTGGTACTTTAGAAGGATCAGTAGCCTACAAATGGCTGAGCAGAACCAGAGGGGAGCATGTAGGAGATAAATTAGTCTACCACTGAAGTCCTTCTGGAAATGGACTTGTGCCATCTTTTTTTTTTTTTTTTTTTTCAGATTTTTGGAGAAAGATTACCCTAATCCTTGCAGTAGAAGGGATATCTTACCTCTGGAACTTTCATGTACAGTGGGATGTCCCTTTATGGTCTACTTATCAGAGGAGTGGGGTCAGGAACCTATCCAGTTCTTTGTCTTTTCTTTTGGCTGTTCATGGCAACACTGAAGATCTGTTAGGGAGTTAGGAAGAGCATGAAACCTGTCTGCTAAGCAAGCTTATATGAGAAGGGAACATACTTGTTTTTTAACCTTGCTTTTACAAAAAGACCATGTCTAATCTTACATGAAAACAGCTCCCAGGAGTGGACTCCAGAGCTCCTGGGCTCTTTTAGGACAACCATGTGACTGCCCAGCCCCTAGGCAAAAGATTGTCCCCTAGACTATATTTGTCTCTTTTTCAGGGTGCACTGGATCTTAATTCTTTAATAGTAAGTCATACTGCTTCAGCACAAGCATCCAAAGTTAATAGGTGATTAAATAGAATGTGGTTGCTTCTATATGTTATGTAACACTTGCTCTAAAAGGTGATTTCAAAGAACTCTTAATAACTGACATGGACCTCTTAGGAGTCAGCTTCAAGAAGAAATGAAATACCTAGATGGTAGATTACAGGGACTTAGGTATTTGGTGTCCAGAGTGATGCCCTGCTAGCTACACATACACACACACAGACATGAATGCACACATAACAAGACAAATTTGAGATGATTTTAATGCCAAACATTAAGGTACTTTTGCAGTTTGCAGCTCAGTGGTGGTCTGAAGAGATTTGGAGCTTAGGAATCTAAACCTTGCATGAGTCTCACTAAATTTTCTGTGTACCACAATACAGGCCTTGAGAAATACCGGTCATTTGGGATAAATTACCCAAGATAGGGTACTATAGTAATGTATTTATCTGACATCTTGTGCCCAAACCAACTCATTCAGGGATAACTCAAGCATCTGTGTGTGGTGTGTCCTGCACCACCTAGAGCTGCTTTATAAGAACTACCTGAAAGAAAGCTGCTCTTATGCTCCAGAGGGAAGTCATCTGCTGCTGGTATACAGTTATACATTTTCCCTGCTGTGATGATTCAACTGTGTTAGATGGCACGCCGAAGGGAAGAAGCCAAATCTCCACTCATTTCCTCACTCTTCCCACTCACTCCCCATGAAGAAGAGGCATTAGCAGCTGTGCAGAGGCTCTGTTACGCTGCTGCCTGCCACAACAGGCAGCCCACATAAAACCAATAACACTCTTGCTATTAGTAAATAAAATAAATGCCAAGATCATTTAAAAAATGATAAAATAACTCTTAAGTGAGCATTTAATGTGGGCTGACAAATAGAAGCAAGTTACAGTCACTTCTTAGCTCATTGCTTATAGCAATGGAAATGACTACATATTGTGACAATGAGAATGTTAGACTGTCTACTTTTATGGATATGTAAAAAAAGACCCACAAACATGCACAGGAGAAAGAACCCCCTAACTGGGAGAGATGCTGAAAGAGAGTTTCTTACACCCTCATTCTTCTTTCAGTCTCATGAGAGGCCTTGGTCAGAGGAATCCTGTTCCTGACAGCCTGTCAGGGCTGAAAGAGACCTGAAGGGATCCTGTGCTTACATCATGGTCCAAGGCAGAAAAACATCCAGCCGAAAGATACCAAAGTCTCCATCCACCACCTGCAAGGCTTTGCTACTCTTATCTTTACAAGGCTTTTCTGCACATTCAACCTTAATCTCCACTGGCATAATTCATTTAAGAGCTAAGGATAACAGGTTCTCCTACTTTTACTGTACAGAAATGTTTCCTGTCCTTGAAGGCTGTCACCTTCTCCCCCATCACACTTTCTACAGATAGGAACTCAAATTTTTCAACATTTCTACACAGTGTTTGCCTCTTCATCTCTGCTGCTTTCATCTTGACTTTCTGCTACTAGTCTATAGCTTTCCTGAAATTTGTTAATGAAAGATCAATTAGTAATACAGAAGGGAGTGTGGAAAACAGAAAAACACAAAATTTTTTCTCTTGTTGTCAGCTTTAAGTAACCACTTCTTTCGCTTCTTGGTCTATCATGGGAGATGTGTTGTAGTGAATACTACTGGGTGTAAAAGGAAGAAGTACTTAATAAAACTTTTGCCCAACTGAGTTATTGTTGAAGGCATTTAACTTTCTTTTTTGACACAAGTAATTCCAATGATGCAGCTAAACTGAATTAATATTTTTTTCAGTTACAAATAATGAAGCCAGATATATTTATTTCAAATTGTGCTATGTGTCCTGTTCATGACATGTTCATAATTAATAACTCACCACAAGGCTTGAGGAAGACATAAAGAAGAGACCAGAAGACGTGTGTAACTGAAAGTACTTGAAGCAAACTTCTTAAAATTTGGGGAACCCCCAAATAATGGAAAGCTGCAATGAAATGTGGGTATTTAGAGGATTCTGTTCCATGACCCAGGATAGCAGGGTCAATTCCCTTGTTTCATGAAAAGTTAATTTGTGATTCTAGCAACACAGACCTAGAGATTAAAAATCTAATTAATGCCAGTCAGTATGGTATCGTGGAAAGTAGGTCTTGTCAAACAAAACTGATAGCTTTCTTTGACAAGATTACAGGTCTCCTTGATAAAAGCAACTGTGCTGACATAGTTTACATGGATTTCTCTAAGGCATTTGACACAGTACTGCATGATTAAAAATCTTGCATTACGTTGGATTAGCAGGTGCACGTTGGATGGATTAAAAATTGGTTCAGTGACAGGCCTTAAAGTGTGGTTGTTAACAGGAAGGCATCAATGAGCATTACTTCCAGGGCTTCTAGGGAATGGTCCTTAGTCTCACAATATTAAATTATTTTAATCAGTTACATAAATAAATAGTTCCCAAACTTTTTTTTCTTGTGGCTTTCTGCTCCACTCAGGCTCACAAATACTTCCCTGCTACAAAAAAAAAAATTGTCTGGCAAGACTCATCCCTCTACTCTGCCTTCATACACACATAAATACACACTTGTTAACCGTTGCAAGCCCCATTCAAACTCTAATTTGTTTGCCACTATTTTTGGTAAAGTGAGAAGTTTTCTAGTTATAGTTCTATGTGACTGACTAGCAAGTTAGTAAATATGTGGATCACGGAGTGAAATAAAGTGCAATCCACTGATATGTGGCTTTATGTGAACAGTCACCTCTAGAAACAAAATTGCATTTGTAAATCTAGGAATGAACACTACAAGATCTACATGTAGTGTAGAAGCCTGTCTTGGAAAACTCAGAGAAGGTGGGTGTTGCTATCAATAAGTGCCTCAAATTGAGTTGTATTTGTGATGGTGTGACCAATGTAGCCCTTGGATAACTAGAAATATGAAATAGAAACCATGAACTGTTTTGTTTTTGGTTTTTTTGTTTTTTTTTTTTTGTGCCCAGCTGTGGTGTAGTCCTTTTTAAAAGGCTGGGAAAACACTCATGAGAGTTCAAAAATGGAAGCACAAAAATGTCCCAGAATATGGAAAAAAATCCATGCAGTGTCATTCTTGGGAAAATCTCTCTACACTGTTCATCGGAAAAGAGTTGATGGGCAACTTGATCACTGTCTTTAGATTATCAAATATGGAAAAGATACTGTGCAGGGAGAAGCTATTCAGCCTTTTGGACAAATGTGTAACAATAGCTGGAAGACAAAATTAAACCAGAAAAAAAAATTCCTAGCAGTGAAGTTATTTAAATGCTGGAGCTGCTTGCCAGGGCAGATAGTAAGCTTGTTTGTCCCTGGAGTCTTTGAAATGATCTCTTTCTGCAAGACGTTCCATGGTGCAGTTTCTAGGGAAGGTCTCACATCCAGTATGAGCAGGTGATCCAGACAAATACTGCAGTGCTTCTTTCCTTTCTCAGCATCTCTGGATTTTTGAATGAGGGAATAAGTTTCAGAAATATTTTTTCTTTTTCTTTTTTTTGTGGGAGCTTAAACTTTGGGATAGTCTGGTGCAGGACTCACTGACATAAGCTGAAAGACTCATATACTTCCTACTTTTTTAAAATAATGCTTATAAATTCCAGATGTGTTCATGATGCCTGAGATCAGGTGGCACCATTGGCTGCCAGCTGTTGCTGCATGTAACCAACCCCTCAGCTGCAGTGTGGCCAAGTGTCCACCTTTGGGAACACTTTCCAAATTGTTATGTTTTCTTGTTGTGGATGTTGACAGAGATTGACAGTGGGTAGAAGGATCTCTTTTAACAGTTAAGTATTTCCTGTCTGCCTAGGTCTTGCATTAGGAGTCATCTCTTCAGGCTGAATTGCTTGTAGGGATTGAGACACTAGGAAGACAATCTAGGAAGGTTTTTACTCTCAGCACTAGGGATGACCCCTCCTGCTGGAAAAAAACCCATCAACATTCATCTTCTAGAGTTTGTGAGCTCCTCTCAAAGGGCCTGTGAAAGATACCTAGATGAGAAAACTCTTATCAACAGACATAACTTTGAGCAAGGTCAGAATTTAGGTATAACTGATGGATTATAGAAATGGTGGGGAGGGAGAGAGAGGGAAAAAAAAAACTTTTCTCTTATTCTAACTCTTCTTTAAATGTTGTTATAGAGCTTTTATCCTGAAATGACTTTTAACTAGTATGCTTGAAAATACATTATGCAGACCTTACTTACTTCTCCCACTTCTAACAGAGGAAAACAAATGCTAGTGGCTCTCCAACCAGCGTAATGCCCATTGCTTACGTAAAGAAGCAAGGGAAGAAGAGCAAACCACAGATATCAAGGATCATGAAAAAAAGAATGCATTTCTGAATACCATTACCAGGAGGACATTACAATGAGAAATTCAGTGCATAGATTAAATTTACTCTAGACAACTCTGTGTAGAGCTCTGTGTTCATATGACTCCCATCACCATATTATCTTGAGGTTAATTATTTAACAAACTATCCCATAAACACACACAGAAGGCATACCTGACATGCCATTAGAAGGTTATGAACACATTAGTCTGGTACAGGAATGCAATTAGGAGAAATTCTACTGGAATGGCAAGGCTTTGGATGCATCAACTTCACTCAAACTTTACTTCTCTCTTTCCCTTTTTCAGGGTTTGTATAATGTTCACCACTTCACTTAGTGAGAAAGTTCAACCACCAAAAACCTTTCTAGCTGTACACAGATGTGATGATACTAGACACTCCCTTGAGGCTGAGTAGTAAAATTCAATTGGAGCCAAAGAAGAGTCTTGAAGAATTATGTGCCATTCCTTTGAAATGTGAGTCAGTTTTGGTTTAGTTTATGCTTACATAAAACAGTAAACCTCGGTCCTACTTCTGCTAGAAAACTGGACCAAAACCAATGCATGAAGACATTTTTTCATTATGTTGAAATACGCATGACTCCTTTCACCAGTTCATGTCATGACATCAGGAAGATCACTTTGCTGTTTGACAGTGGCTAAGAAGCAATAGGAGAAGCAGCTTGGGGAAAATATTCTCTACCTCATCCAAGTAGATTATCTACCTGAAGAAGCTGCTCTATATGAAAAGCTGGATGCAATTTTTGGAATTTATGACTAGTGTTCAGCTTCATAATCAGACACCTACCTGTGGGTGTCTGCAATGCAAAAGTCTCCATGGGAGTAAGGTGTTTAAGCTATTGTACACAGGACATACACTCAAAAAAACCCCCTAGAGATTACTTTGTGTGACCAAATGTAGTTGTTTTTTATAGATGAACTAGACTCTACATTGCATCTCTACTACATGTCCAATACTCGGAATGTGGAGTTGATCCCCAGTAGCCAAATGCCAGTTCTGGTGAGAGAGCTGAGAAGGCCGCAAGAAAACATGATTTTATAGCTCTAATTTTGAACAGTGGAAATAGAAAATTAAGAAAAATTAAGAAGGTTTTGTTGTTGTTGTTGCATCAGTGAAATGGTTACTTATTTAATTACATCTCATTCATTCATAATTGCATATTAATAATGCCATGTTCCTAATATGTATATAGAATAAAACTCTGTGCTCCTGAACAATGAACCTTCACTATATGAACACATACTTCAGTGGGTGGTTCCTAAGCTTTTCTGACCATAACCTCCCAAAGCATATTCCATCTGCTCTGCTGAGTTCATCACCCCGTTTGGATTCATGTACCCTTTAATGTATCAGTGCTAGAAGTTCAACTTGTTCCAGCCAAAGAGATGAGGCACAGAAGAAAGCACAGAAAGTATGGAGATTCTGAAAAGGAAACATCAGTAGGTAATATGAAGATGCACAGGCTGAAGTATGTATTTAATTGTTCTTCAACATAAAAATTAAAATCAAACACTAGGAAAGATAGTGCTCCAAGGGTGCACACTCTAGCTGGAACAGGCCAGACTACCCTCAGTTCCTCTGTGACACACATCAGCTGGAGTCGTGTAAATTTGAAGGGATTTTGGTTTACCTTAGCAACAAAGACTAAGCTCCTGTTTGGTGCACTGCTTCCCTGCAACACCCTACAACTTTCCTTGCCAAGTACAAGAAGAGGAACTTTCCCACCCTCTTACATTCCCATTTAGAGCTTGCTCAAAGCTGCATTTATTTGGTAAGATCAGTCCATCAGAGAGCTATTGGACACTGTGAAGGCTACCTCTCCTTTTTGCCCCTCCTCCTCTCATGTCTGCTAGGACTTACCATTTTTAAATAACCCTTCAGAACAGGAAGCTGCACCCAGTCTGACGGCAGTGGTTGGTGCACTGAACTCCTGGAGGACCACGGGGCACAACAGGTCCATGGGAACAACCAGCTGAGTAGGAGATGTTCTGCTGATTTCTTACAGTGATGTAACCTTTAGGAAATACTGATGCAAAATGCAGGCATTGGTAGGGCCTTCAAATAAGAAGATATCTCATTTGCAGAATTTTATATTCTTTTTTACTGGAAGTAGCGGCAGTACCTCCTGGGGCCTCTTCTGAAATTAGTTTGTGATGGAATATTAGTACTCAGGTATCTGTCTAACTGCAGTCACAGTTTTTGCTGCAAATTATTTCATCTCAAAAAACTACAGTTATTGATCTTTGCTTTCTTTTAAGTGATATTTTCTCTTTGTCACCACAAGAAACAGGAAGAGATATTTAGCAGCTGTGTATAAAATAAACACAATTTGGACAGACTCTACATGGTTCTACCTAGTAAAAAAATCTCAAACGCTAAAATCTGACATACAGCACACTTCATTATGTTCCTCTGCATATTATGGAAAAAACACAGACAATGTAAGAATGAAAGCAATTACTTGTACATGCAAGTTTAAGTAGCTTATCCTGCAGAAACAGAGGACTCTTTCATTCAGTTCTGTTCTTGATGACTGCAGCCTACTTGCAAGAAGGTATAAATATTGCTCTGAAAGTGCCACTGCTTATCTTCAGAGTTTAGATTCGATACTTGACTTCTGGATGACTACAGTTAGCTGAAATTAATCTTCCCCATAGTTAAGGTTGATAGTAACATTGTCCACAAGCACATATGCACAGACAGTGTTGTTCTAAGCCCTCAGCTCAACCTCTGGCAGTAATCTGGTATGAGGTTAACCAAATTCTAGCTCCCATCTATTCTTCCTCTTTTCAACACTTTATCTGGACTTCATTAATATGTGCAGTCTCTGAGTGTGGCAATAAGTCCACAATGGTCCTCTTTTTTAACCTTATTCTCTCTCCCAGTCCCCTGTTCCTGTCTTCTAACACTGTGGACTATCAACTTCCATCTTTGTTCTGCCAGGTAAGTTGAATCAAGTAGTCCACAGACAGGTCCTTAGAAAGACTCCCCTACACTCTTTTCCTGTGTTACTCCATGCACATGGAAGCGTGATATCTTCTGTTTTTCTCCTCCCTTCTGTCCCTTTACTATCCAAGACCCACTTCTGAAAGAGATACTTAAGAAACTCAGCCAAAAAATAGTGGTAGAACAGCTCTATAATGACAGCAGTCATTATTTATTCATTTATAAAAGGGATACTTGAAAGTTATTCAGAATCATCAAGCTGTGACATTACTAACCTACGTAATGAGTAGGATCCCATTATTCTTTCTTTCCTTCTTTCCTCATTCATGCTCACCTCTGTCTTGGATCAAATTAGAAAGCAAGCTCTTAAATCAGAGACTGCATCCTCCTGTATCTTGGGGACTTGGAGTGCAATAATTGTGAGAAACCTAGGTTATGTATAAAAGTTATGATTCATTGGAGACGTGAATAAATTGTGGATAATCAAAATTAATTATATACTCTAGGTCAAGAATGATACAGCTTGTGAATGATCAGAATATTAGAATGATCAGAAAAAGCTTCTATCTTCCTCTGCAGGAAGAGCTCTCAATAGTGGCACTGAGGAGGGAGGCAAGAGGAAACAAATGGAAGGTGAAATAGGAATCAGAAAGTAGGTGTTCACACGGCAGCACGTTTACTGCAGAAAAGTTTTGAAAGAGAGTGAGCGCTAAATGTGATCTTTTGTTACAACTCCAAGAAAGAACACAGTTATTTCTCTTAGCCGAAATGGAAGAGAACCAATGTATCTGTCAGCTTCAAAGATGCTTCCCATACCTTCCTACATGTGTGCAGGCTGAAATACATCTGTTACACTACAGCTGCACCTGAGGACACGTTTGCAGAGTGTTCCTAAACACACCAGCAGGCAGAATGGCCAAAAGACCATATGAAAAATTGCACAGGCAATGTGCAGTATTTCCCAGATGATCTACCTTTCAGCTATTGCTTACAATCAGGCTGTGGCGTGTTCTTTTCACTGAGATTCATGAGGTTCAAGCAACAATTCAGAACCTGACATAAATCCTCATGGTAGGCATTCATGGTAAGTAAAGCAATGGAGATGCTTTATATGGGAAGAACACTGACTTTCACCATTGAAAGCAAGAGCAGAACTTGGGCCTCAGTCCCATGTGAGTATGGGAGGTGGCTGACTTCAGTATGGATCAGAAACTTGTGCTGATAAAACATTCCCTGAAGAGCAGATATGGGCCTCATGGATGTGGAGGTCACATGCTAGAAGAGTATGTGGCAGAGTCAGCTTATTGAGGGCCCTGTCAAATACAGTGATGACCAAAAAAATCTACATAAAATTCATACTCTTTAGAATGACATTGGGTCTGAAAACAGCAATTACTTTTGGCAAGTGGTTTCCATTGTAATTATAGTGCCTCAGAAGACCAAAAGAAAAAAAAAAGGAAAATCTCACTTAGGAGAAATTGATTCCCACTGTAAATGCATACTTTATGGGAGTGAAGCTTATCTGTATCCAGTAAAAGATATAGATATATATGTATATATGAAATATATATCAGCTCTTTCCTACTTGCCAAGTCCTTGATGCACACCTAGCTTTCCACTCCTACAGGCAAATTCTGTGTTAAGTATTAGTGTTAGTTTTGTTATCAAATTCATCATGGCCACAATTTTAGTTCCACACTAGTCCATACTGTACTCGCTAATAAATACATAAGATGTGTCCATACAAAAAAAAAAAAGTGAATTCTGTCTGATTGGACAAAAGACTATTATTTCATCTGAAAATGCTAATCTGTGAACTCCAAGACATTGTACATGAGTATTTACTGAACTTTTAAGTGTAGTGCACATAAAATAGGTTAGAAACCTTTCTAATTTCTGTCACCCTTCTTGGTAATTTTCTGGAGGATTTGTTGTTACATACTTGTAAACAAAGAATATGGTTGATTTATGTTATGAGAAGGGGATAAATAATTTGGAATTGGCCAGTTGTATACCTAAGTGGGATATTAGTATTGTATGTCATATGGTAAAAAACCATGAAGGGATTAAAAAAAAATTACTTCTAAAATTACTTTTGCTCTGTCATAAAATAAAAATGGACTGACTTTGTTGAGTTACATCAGTCAAGCATAATTATTTTCACATGGGTAACAAGCATTTTTTATATGAAAAATTTACTAGCCAAATTCTTTTCTCTTTCTGTTGAAATCAAAAGTAATTTTTTGCCGAATAAATTGGAGTCACACAATGGCAAATGGGAAAGGAAAAAATCTGACTCTGCAAAACATCCAGAAAATTGAAATATACGATGGCATGCCATTACACTTTTTAAGGAAGAACTTACACAGTGCACTGTATTTGCTCAGTCAAACCTTTTACACACCTTTAGTCATAAACTGTGCTAGGGAAAAACAAATCACAGTGTCTCAATAATAAAACACATTGCATAAAGGCAGTTCTGCTACCATAGTTAGTCGTTTTGATTAAGATGGTTATTCTGCAGATTTTTCCTAAGCACTGTTATGGTCTGAATCACTTGATCCACCTTCTAATCCTACCAGCTATTAATGATCTTTAATTTTCATCTGAGCACTCAGCAGTAAAAGTGAACAAATGAACACTGGTAACATGTTTGTTAAATAGATGCACCTCTAGTAGTAAACCAGAAAAGTCAAAGCCATTGGATAGGTGACATTTATGCCATTAATCAGAAACGAGAAAACTATTGAGCAGGTTTGGGTTTTGTTTGGCCACTAGTACATTTCATTTTAATTATATGATACTACATGTCCACCAACATGCTGTTGGACATACATGTATCAGTGGATGGATCCATGTTGTGCCACTAAATTACCAGGCATTCAACTTGAAGGAAATTTAAAAGTTAGGCTCCTATTCTTCTCATCAAAATATGGACAACAGAAAAATAAAAGAGTGGATTAGGGCACAGTTGGACTTGTCTCTCCATTACCAAGAAACATTGTTGGGTTTTGTTCAGAAATCTGCAGCTGTGGATATCTGTTGGCCTTGCTTCTGACCCCTTCAGCAGCTATCGACTGGTGACTATATTTTAGTCACAAAGGTTCCTACTAGACTCAGACCCTAGTCACAGAGGTGAGATCCCTTGGCACTAATGTGAAAGAATAACCCTCACCTGCCGAGTACCCCTTTCACACACTTGCCACCACCACAGCCTTGAGCACCTCATCTGAGATAATTATGCTGCACATAAATAATTTTTTAATGTTTGGTTTAATACACACATATTCTTTAAACAATAAGAAAAATAATCAGCAAACATCATCACGATCTGGAAATCTCTTTCTTAACTTAGAAAACGGTTTCTTAATGGCACAGGGGGAGAACACGACAGCAAGCTTGACAACATAATTAGAAGATTGTTACGAGGAAAGGGAAAAGCATTCTTTATACAGCTTTTACTACTTTCAATAAGATTATTCTCTCTGAATAGCTAATCAGCTTTTCTGGCTTCCCAAATCCATGTGCTTTAAGCTGCTCTCACAGTCCTTCTTAGTTGCTAAATGGCAAACAGTGACACCTCCAAAAGGGAAATTTAAAGTGTTAACCAAATGTGAGCAAACAGCATGATGGAGACTGCAGATAAAGAGATCTTTGGCAGATTAGCAGCAATTTAAGAAGATCACACTGTTACACCTGGGTTGACAAGAGCTGACAGGGTTTGTTGATCTCTGCTCCTATCTCCAATTTGAGTGTCACGTTTCAACAGAAATGAGAGGAATACAAAAAAAAAAATAAAAAAAATCCTTTCAGTGCTGAACACTGGCTCCACAGCAAGTGTTTATGGCAGCTGAAACAAAAAGAAGCTAAAGAAGTGGATGAAAGGATTAAAATAAAACTGTTCATCTCTAAGTGCACAGTGCTTCCTACTAATGCCGAGTGTCCCATTCTCTCCCTCGACAGAACCTCGTCCCATCCACTCTATACTCACTTTGATGTATGGAGGCTTTTTCTGATGGCAAAATCTTGCAAAATAAAAAGGTTGAATTAGAACTGGGAAGGAGGAGGTGAATAACAAAAAAATCTCAGTAACAAAACCAGCGAGGAATGGTTTTGCATTGCTAATGATACGGCTTGTTAGAAAGCTGGTTTTTAACTTTTCTGTAAGTCAATTACTGGGCATTTATTTACTGAGACTTTGGTGCTCTCTACTTGTTATGTCTGTCAATAAAGGAGCCCTGTTCAGCTGAACTTTGTCACCTTCCTTTATTTCAGAAATCTTTATTGATAAGAAATCTTATATATAGTTCCTTTCAAAAGAAAATAAATGATGACTCCCATTTGGTAGAGCAGCACGTGAGGGTCCTCAAACACCACTGAACTCATCAGCCATATTAAATAATAAAGTGAGTAAACCCCCAAAATATATCTGGATATCAGCAGAAAAACATGCTGGGGAAAGTCTGTTTTCCACTGAGGCTCACAAGCACCATTCCAGAAAGCATAAAGTGGTCTTAAAGTGGGTATAAATATAATTTAGTATCTTGGAGGATCAGATACATCTAAAAATCAAGTAAGTGGCTCCATGTACACCTTGCTCTATCCAGCACAAAACCCTGCTGGGCAGATGATGAAAGAGAGAAAATAAAGGTCTTACATTGACACAAGAAATGCACTGAGATTATCTAGACAGGGTTGAGGTGAACCCCTAAAACATTTTTGGGTAGCTGTCATCCTGTGCAGAAACTACTTGAGCTCACCTTTGCTTTTCAAGAGTGCAATTCAGCTTTGTGCTGAATCTGTTTTAAGTGCAGCTACTGCCGACCAGCACACTTGCAACTTATGGCCATCACATGCCGTCTCCCTTCTACCTCTTTCCAGGGCTGTGCAGCTGTGTATTGGTCCAATAATGGACTGTTGATCAGCCTTTCAGTAGTTCAGCAAGTTGATCCAGGTCACCACATGGTCTCTCAGTGGGCCAGGGACCTTGGAAATGGAAGGAAAGGAATAGAGAATGGTACCACCCTTTCTGCAGTTAGGTCACAGTCATGTCATGACATGAAATTACACCATTAAAGAGTGTCTTCATGGTCTGACAAAGCCAGTCTAAATCCAAGCTTCTACTAGAGGAGGTGGCTGCACTTCCTTCCAAACTTAGCTGCATGGTCACACACCCTCCCTTGTGACTGCACCAATGGCTTTTTCCAGCCACAGCATGGACTGGATCGTGAAGTATCTCTGATTAAAATCCCAACCTTTTTTTCCTAGCTAATTTTAGAGTGTAACATGTTTCTACATGCAAGTGCACGATTGCTTGCACCAACAGGAGGACAAAGGTGGCGTAGGGCATACAGATGTCCAGTCAGGAGCAGTGGGAAAAAGATCTGCTTCTTCAGTGGCAGTTATAGCCTTAGATGACCACTACACTTAGGTAACTTCTATTATTGCAAGCAAGTCCTATTTAATCTGAGCCATTGCAAGACAATAGCTGAGGAAGCCAGTGTCTCTGTTTAAACAGATCATATTCCAACATCGCACTCTGCATGCAGTTTTTCAACAGCCTAGAATTTTTATAGCTTGATCCTTCTGCCACTGCTACTGACATCAGTGAGTGGATGTTCAGGCCTTTATTTGCAAATGTGATCTTGGAAGAAAAGGCCTTTAATGAAAAAATTGGTTTTGTTTTTTTTTGCTTAATATCTCTACAAAGACAGTACAGAAAGTACTTTTCCTTGCTGTGTGAGCAGACAATATGAAATTTAGTCATGCCATCTAAATGGAGAATTAACCAGTGATCAGAGGAATGGAAGACTGTTGGAGAGCTGGCACTGTCAGTCATCTGCAGGAGGACTTTAAGGCCTAATTTTCCTAAGAGAGAATGCACTTTCCAAATTGCAGTGCAATTTTCAAAAAGTGGGAGCTGAATATTTAAATGCTTGCTTCCTCCGCACCACTGTGTTAAGCACCCAGCTGTGCTTTCACCTAAAGTCAATTTGGAAACAGCAATAAAAAAACATGCTGCATGTAGTTTACACATATAATGACATCTCTAGTAATGCACGAATCCTTTGAACTACATTAACAGTCCCTTATTTTTAATACACAATATAGAACCCAATTAATGTCACTTAGATTAGAACTATTAACATCCCGGGTCTCATTCCAATAGTGGCTCTTTGTGATCATCTAGGTCAGTTTAAAGGTTTACGGTCAAGACACAAAATACCACAATATGTCATTCAATCTACTCATAAAACTTAGTTTATTAATGTGAGCTTTAGTCAAACATGTCCTCTCCTCCCTTTTGACATAATGTCAAAAACTCCTGGAAAGTAGGAGAACAAGGTGCCTAGTTTAAATAGGCACCAGCATTTTGGTTAGCTAGAGTCTGGAGGGTGAGTCTGAAGATGAGAATCGTGGCTGCTTGGGGTTGTTTTGTCAGATAATAAGAAAATGAGTATTTCTAACCCCTACCACAAAGGGGAACTCAGGCTGCAAGACTAGGTACTTTTTCATTTAAAATGAAACATAGCAAGCCCAACAGACGTTAACACCAGTGTTTACCAAAATAGATGTGAAATGGGATACTGCAACTCACCACAAGTAATGCCTAAGAGGTACACTTGAGGAAAAAATGCTTTATTCTAAAAATTTACTAATTCTATTCAAATCCTTTTTAGCTGTCAGAGACAGCATGTAGGAGAACCACACAAAATGCAGAGCATACATTTTTCTCTCTCTTTTCAACTGTCCTTATTCCTAGCAATAGTGATATAAAAACCTTACATTAGGACAACATAGTTTATTTCCAGGAAAAACATGTCTCCTCAGTTCAGAAACTGCAGGGTACCCTCTAACAGGTGAGGCAGGAGCAGTGGTGGCTGTGATGCTTTCATGCCTTCCCACAACACTGGCTGCTGGCAGACACATCACAGCACCCGCAGACAGAGCCAGCACTGCTGTGTCCCCAACAAAACATGCTAATTGCCAGCCAGTGGATTTGATCCAACTGTTGGCAGGTTTTGGGGGTGCGTTTGTGAACACAGCTTTTGCTCAGGAAAAGAATGGAGACAGTGTTTCAGGACGGGGAAAAAGAAGAATTAGTACGGACTGTTCAGAGGTAGGAGATATAAACCACCAGCAGCACAATATCCCAAGGCAACAGTGAGAGCTGAGTGTGGCTTTGCTGAGCTGCAGACCAGTGTCTTGCTCACCCTCATGTTCATCTTCTTGTGATGGAGTTCTCCCTGAACATCTTTCATGAGTGACAGAGGTTCTGGAGTTAATGAGCTTATAGGAAGGTTAGGCTGAGGATATTAACTAACTGCTCCAGTTTTTTTGGCTTCACTGTAATGTGCCAAAGCTGTTGTCGTTAGATTACCCTGTCCCCTAGTCAATTATATTAGTCAAAAATAATGCCAAAACTGTATAATGTTTGTTTTTTGCCAGCTGAAGAGACTATAATGAACATTACATTTATAGGTTTTCCATATCTCTTGAAACAAACTAGTCCTTTTTTTTAGACAAGCAGCTTTTCTTGGGTTGGGGTTTTTTTTTGAGTGATATTTATTTTAAAAATATAAAATATGTTACTAAGAAAAGCCAGAAATATTTCACAGCTAACATGAAATAGGAAGATGGATAATTTATTTCCACTTCTGGCTTCCAAATTATTTTTTTTTTTTTACAGTTTTAAAGACATTCTTATTCTTCAATCTGGAGAAACAGCCCAAGGCATAAGAAGAAGATTAGCTGGATATTGCATTGATACTGAATATATTACATGAGTTCCTACTCAGAAAGCAAAGCGGGTCAAAGATTACCACAATGAGAATAGAAAACTAAGACAGGCTGATACTAAATATGCATTGGTTCCAGAATCTGAAACATGAGAGATGAATGAGACCAAAGATCATCCAGTTTGTCTCCCTGGGAGTATGAGATTATCCACTGTATACTTTTTTCAGGACTGGGTACATTTCAGTTTTTAAAGGCCTTTTTACTTCCCTTAGAAGAAATTTTCACAGCTTAACATAAGCAAAGTTTTTGCAATAGCCATTTTAAGGGCTTTATGTGTAATGTCAGTCCATTAGTGTTAGTTACAAAATGCACAGCAATCATAGACTCACAGAATGGTTTGGGTTGGAAGAGACTTTAAAGATCATGTAGTTCCAGACCCCCTGCCATGGGCAGGGACACCTTCCACTAGACAAGGTTGCTCAAAGTCCCATCCAGCCTGGCCTTGAACACTTCCAGGGATGGGGCATCCACAATCCATCTGGGCAATGTGTTTCAGTGTCTCATCACCATCACAGAAAAGATTTTACTCCTTGTATTTGATCTAAATTTACCCTCTTTCAGTTTAAAGCCATCGCCTCTCATCCTATCACTACAAGCCCTTATAAAAGTCCCTCCCCAGCTTTCTTGCAGGCCCCCTTTAGGTACTGGAAGGCTGCTACAAGGTGTCCCTGGAACCTTCTCTTCTCCAGGCTGAACAAAGACAACTCTCTCAACCTGTCCTCATAGGGGAGGTGCTCCAGCCCCCATCATCTCTGTGGTTCTCCTCTCAATTGCTCCAAGAAAGACTTCCTTCATAAAAATGGATATGTTAATGTTATGCCATTCTCTTATTTTCCTCCACTCTGCCTATCACCTTAGTCATTGCTTAATCAAGCAGCAGTTTGTATATTTATGCCTCAGACTACACAATCTTCACATCAGTTGTGATGTGATCCTTTCAAATTGGCAGGGTCTTTCTTGCTAAGTGATAGTTGGCCAGGATTGACTTCAGTGTTCCAAGGAGGACTCACAGAAGTTCCTTGGCAGAAACAATGCCTTTAAGTAGACAATCTAAAGTAGTATTCAGTATTATTCCAGCACTGTAACAGTGAAAAACTCACATTTAGTACAGTATGCTTTCCATTCCATGTTTTCTATAGTATTACTGCTTTCTGGGTTTCACCTGAATATTGAGTCGTGTTTCAAATAATTATTTCCTACAATGCAATCACTCACATTTTCCTAAGCTAAATCCTGTATTATTTCTATATCATGCCAATATTTTCAAAGTCTATGCAATTATTTATTATTTCTGTTTTGGCAAAGTTTGCAATTCTAGCCACAAAAGCACTAACTGAGGGGCTCATACCATCCTCAAGATCTTTGCAGGAGTGCAGTGCCTCAGAAAGAAAGGAAATATTCACATCAAACTGTCCAATATGACCAGCTATCTGATATAATTGTTGTATGGTTTATCTGCTTGCGCTCATGGGCATAGGAACCTCTGAAGCAACGTGAACATCCAGATATTGTGGTTTGTTCTCCTGATTTTTGTAGAAGGGTTCTTGTACCTCTTCTTCCACATGCTTACAAGTTCCTACAAAGGGCATTGGTGTTCTCTTTATTCCTTTCTCATGATCCTTGGTAAAGTTAAAAAGTAAGGACCTATCTGTGAACCCCCTGAAAGCTGAACCATCTGTGTGACAAGGAATATGCAAACTGGGTAGCATTCACCATGACAGATTTTCTGGAAAAATCACTCTTTGGTTGGGGAGCTATCAGCCAGCACATCATATATGCCAGATTCCAAACCAGGTTCCTAAAGACGTCAATCAGAGATGTTTTCTGACAGAAGAACACAGTGACTAGGACAAATTCTACAATTGCCTTAAAAGTGTGATTGACAGAATACCAAAACACAACTTACACTTTGTGATGGGTGACATTAATGCCAAAGTATATGCAGCAACCAAAGAATGGAACGAGCAGCAGGGAAGCCTAGAAGAACACATCAACCCAAATCCAAGGGACTCTGGTGTTATGATTTGTGTCTTATTGTGTTCTCATAAGTAACCTTTTCCTTCTAAAATGCAAATACACAATGAATGTGAAATTTGATAGACAAGAGGAAAATCCCAGAATAATCCAAACCTCTGCTCTTTTCATCTTTCCAACAAACCAATCACACTGGTATAAATTTAAGATCTAAACAAACTATGCAAGATGCAATGACTTATGGAATGTTCAAAATCAAAACAAGCACCCTTGAATCCCATGTGTCTAGAAACAATGCTATACAGAGAAGACAATGATTTATTGATCTAGGCAACCTGTTACTAGACAAATCAGAGCTTGAGAAAGGGGAAACATCAAACACAAAGCTCAGAACTTGCTAAATTCACAAGTTTTCATGAATAGAGCACCAAAACATGTCAACATGAGGTTGATGGAGATAATGATCTGCTGTGGCATTAGACAAGAAACTAGGCATCTTTGCAAAGTATTTTCTGTTTTAAATTACTGGCCTTTGACAGGTAGACTTTATCACCGACTGAGAAACTCAGGTACTGGCTGTCAGCTATGAGCTCTATCAAAATCATATGGAAGCACTGAATATATTTGGAGTATGTACTTTGGATACCAACACACAAACTTTCACTTGAAGTCATCAAGTGGACAAGAACCTGAGAGTACTTCCAACAACCTCTGGCATATAAAACCACTGAAAATGGACGCTTGCACAAATAACCTCAAGAATCTGTAGCAAATAGCAATAGCAACAAATAATAGTCCTTAACCTGAGCCTCTCCAAATGTTGTGTTATTGCTATCAAAAGCAACACATGTAAAAATATCTATATATCTTTCAAATGAGCCATCAGTACTTTAAGTGTAGATATGCTTGAAGTTAAAGCTTGAAGGAGCCTTGTAGTAAATGGCCAAATGGGGCTGAAGTTACTGAGGCAGACTCAATGCTGCTCTGAAGGTTCACCCGAACTATCTAAGACTTGTGCTCCACTATTAAATAGTACTTCAGTAGCATGAGTGGCTACAGGAAAACTTTAGGAGCATGAAGAAGCAACTGTGGACGCAGAAAACAGAGAACAACAGAAAGAAGGAGAACAACAGAAGAGGCTTCTTAATAAATCTGTAGAATTTCTTCCTGTAAAAAGTCTCTTTCCTGACTTACGTGGTTGAAATTATTGACCAGAGAATTGCCTTGAAGTAATTTACAGCTGTTTGTATGGATGTCAGACTAAAATTTTTGTTGTCTCTACAAGCACTGTTCTGCGAAATAGCACAAATATGGTTAATACACCTCCATTTCTTCTGATTTCTTCATTAGTGACTTAGAGCCCAGGGCCAGCTCTTTAGGATAGGTCATGTGGAAAAGATTCTCTGTAACTTAGATATTCTCCAGTTTACTTAGCCTTTTGCAATCATACCAATCAGATCTATATATTCTAGTTCAGAGAAGAATAGCCTCCTTTATTTCTGGAGGTTTAGCGATTAGATCAAGACCTACAAGAACAAGATTATAGAACAGGAGTAATAGAGTAACACTGAAATGGTTTATCATACCACTGAATTAGTCTCTAATGAGACAGACAGCGCTCTCTGATGTGCCCATGTTCACTCTTGCTCAGTTAAGTGATATAAATCCAGAAAAAGTATAATGTGTTCAAATATTCAAGGAATTCCCTCTTCCAAAATGATAACAGTGTATATTAATTGTCATTCCGATCTGAACCAGATGAATGAACCATACCTGCCTTTATAAAGAACGGATTAATTTTCACCCATTTCACCCAAGGACCTTCACCCATTGCTGACCTAAGTAAAATGTGTAGGCAAATAATTCTAGTATATCCAGACATGGACATAATGCTTCAACTTCACAGCCACAGTCAAAAAGTTATCTGTCTTTTAATGCATTGTACATCTCCTCTTTTTTCTTCTGTTACACATGCTTCAACACAAGTATTTTATTCTATCATCTCAGCTTAGTGTGGAGTGTCATGTAACAATGTCATGCCAATGTGGCACACATAAAACAAAGAAGTACATTACTTCTCACATGACCAGATACTTCATACTGCTCCAACTAGTGGTGCAAGCTGCTGAAGTGGTGAGAATAAACAAACGTCTGTTACAGATGCCAGCTGGCAGGTCACCAAGTACACAAAGACTATCTCAACTTTCAACAACATAAAAAGCAATCGGGCAGCTCTCTAAACACTGCTATTGGATCTATTTTCCTTCAACACTTTCAATGTAAAATTCCCTCCCTTTACTATTATTTACAAAATAATATTCATTTGGGTATAACAGTGCAGACGATCTTTAAAGATCAAGCTGGAAATGGTTTTCCTCCCATAGAATATCATTTGTGTGTGTTGTGTGTGTCTGTGTGCACATGCAGACATGTGCAACTATTTGTGTACAGCTATACCTGTTTGCCTAGAGACTTTTGAAACCTTGAACAGTTTTAATAAAATTTGGCAGAGATTAGATATCTCAAAGCTGCAGGTTATATTGGAATAGATAGCCAAGAAGAGAAGAATTATTTTGTCATGTTCGCTCTAGGAAAAGGCTCTTAATGTGAGCTCAGCCATTAACAGACACTAAAGATTCTGCTCCTCAGTTAAGGTTTCTGTTCTTTGTGACTTTTCATGTTTTTAATAAGGCACAAACCATAATTCTCAAGCTTTTCCGCGTGTTGAACATTTGTAACATCTCTCCTGTACGGATTCTCTGGAGTTTGTAAAGAATGTTTGTAAACTGTACCTATTAGTATGATTAATTTTAAAAATAGATTAATAAGGAAACAAATCCATTGGAAATAAATGCCCCAGTTTTCAGGAACTAGTTTCTGTTACATGACATTACTTGTAAACTAATAGTGATGAAAAGTATAAGAAAATCTGTTGCAGCTGAAAAATGGTTATAGGTTAACAGAAGTTATCTGGAAAATTGTACCATGAAAATCTTCCTAATTTCAGACGCTGTGCCAAACTTTGTTAGGAAAAGGCTTCTCAAGCATTCAAGACCCTTCCTCTTACACGTTTATTCATATAAAAAAAATCTTCTCTAGTATCAATAGGACGGCCTCCCATGAAAATAATTCTCCTGCAAAAATTGTTCTCTGTGTTACTCACAGTCTGAGTAACTCCACTGGAAAGCCAGCACCAGGAGTTTAGTTAACAGAGACTGAAGTCTTCCTCTGTCATAAGAGAAAAGTTTGAGCAACTCCCAGAGAAAGGTCCCTGGGTCTCTGCATTGACTCATGAGGAAGTGCAAGTCAGCTACAACAAAACTTAAATTTCTTAGTTAAGTTCAGTGAGTTCTGACAAGATGATGTAACTATTAATATTCACTTCTTAAGAATCTACACTGGGTTCCACCTCTGGCATTAATTAAATTTAATTACCACATGCCCCAGAAAAATAGAACTGAACTGCAATCTGACATAACATACACGTATTTTGCTTACTCTTGTTCTCATTGTTGTCACTTAAACATGAATCAGGTGCCAAGGTCTGAATCCCTCCGATGTGAGAGAAAAAAATGTAAATCCTAAGCAGAACCTAAACAGGAGGTGTGAAAAAAGAACTTAGACTGTTTTAGAGGCCTTATGATGCATAAGAAGTATGTGGATTTTGTTTGGGGAATTTTTGTCCTGCCTTATCATTTCGACAGCTTGAGAAGTAGCAACATTATTGTATGCTTATAAATTTTGCATGCAGATATGGCAGAGCAAATTCACCTGAAGAGACACTTTAATGTAAGGAGAAAGGATTATGAAAATAAATAACAACACACTGTTATTCTCGCTTAGTGTAGAGACTGGCCTGCAACCATATGATATGTCATGATCAAGGGGTAGTGTGTAGGTCAGCAGCTTGGGAGCAATCCAAGGAATGAATTGTGACTGACAGTTGCAATTTGGTCACTTTGGTCACCTTCTTGGTTTTGGGAGTAGGTTGAGAGCAATTTGAAGCAGCCCCTTGACAAGACCAGCTTACTCCTTTCTGTTAAACAGTGAAGTGAGTCTGGGTGGAGCCCTGGGAGGTATGTGAAAAGAAGTCACAGTCTCTTAATTTCTTGTGAATTCTCCATCCTTTTATGATGAGCTTTCAGAAAGATTACCCACACAGGAATGCAAGGGTGAGGAATGATTTCGCAGCTGCAGAATAAATCAGGCAGATGCTTCTTTCTCCCTACACAGAACACCCAATCTATCAGGCCATAATTCAGCAGGCAGTCAGACTGTGGGGTTTGGTGTTGGGCTGTGGCAGAAGAGCTTGTTTTTTAGCAGGGATCTTGTGAGACTCCATAAGTATCATAGCCCAATTACTAGACAGCTTTCCAGCTCCCCCAGTGCTTTGGTGTTCGGAAGATTGGAGTCACCTGCTGCCCGGATCAGGGCAGGAGCCCTGGGATTGTGCTGTGAGCCACATGATGGAGGCATTTGATTTAGGAACTAATTTTATGGAGTCTTACTCTTACCAACGACAAGTTAGTTTTAATAAGGGAACATGTTTACCTTCTTTTCCTTGAATTCAATCTTGATATCATGATTTTGGGCCAAAATCTGACACCTTTGTTCACACTGAATAATAGCTTCCTCTCTGTTCCTGAGGAGAGCGTCTCTAAGCTGTATTGACAATTACTTGCCAGGTTACTTCATGGGGTGCTGGTTTTCTAAGGACCTAAACCAAAACATCAGTTGGAGTATGCTGCAGCTACTGCCCTGGCTAAGGGTGTAGATGTTCTTTCTGCAGCAGCCAAGAAGTGGCTGGGACAAAGAGGTTTCACTGTGATGTGGTGCCAAAATATGGCCAACATGACATGGTCACCCAGACTCAGGAATTGCAAAATGTGCAGGAATTGGGATGATATGCATGCAGATGTCTCTCTAAAGTGGCATGCTCTCCCATATAAGTCTGGATGCAGTCTGTTTCAAGAAGCAGTGTAGAAGAAGGCTGGTAGGAATTAGCGTTACATCTCATTCATTCCAGTCCTGAATTCTTTTTCACAGTTGTTATTTACAGTCTAAGCCTGTAAATTTGAGCCAGCAATATAATTATGATATAAAGATTAATTATAGAAAATTTCAAGAGGAAAAAACATCTATTTTTTTAAGAGGAAAATGCTAAAAGCAACGATCTCAAGTCCCATCTTTTCAGAAGCTATTACAAAGGAGGGGGCTTCAAGCTGTAGTGGCCTTACTCATGTACAGAACAGAGCGTTTACATTAGTTTATATGTTTTCCTTTATTGACCACATTTACAAAAGGGACAGCTATCAGTCCTGAACTGATAACCCTCAGACTTTAATTAGTGTTCAGAGAAACCATGGCAGTCACAAACATGGGCTAACTCAGAGAAATTTTCATCTACTGGCTGGAAAGTATTATTTTATTATGGAACGCATTGCCATGGCAAGTGGAAGACGTCTCAGGACTGATCATCTTCAGCCTCCCAGATCTCAGTATGCAATGCCAGATGCAGCCTTCCCAGTTGGGGTATATAGCAGCAGTGACACAGCTTCCCCTGATTCCTTCATGTAGCTGCTTCTGCTCCTGGATATGTGTAGTTTCAAGGGCAGACCCTAGCATGGACTGTGTGAAATGACATGTGCAGGAATTATTTAACCATGACAATGCTTAGAATTAATAAGGAAGGCAGAGAGGCATAGCCAGAGCTCAAGTGATAACTTGAAAATAGTTTGCACCTTTCAGTATACTCCTATAAGCACAAACACAGAGAGCACTCACACAGACTTTGTACACTTATAAATTACCAATTCCTTTATAAGTAATTTTGCTTTAGAAAAGGCTTTCAAAAAGACATTGATGTTTTCAATGTGTGCGTCCTATAATTTCCCTGAGCACTGGAAAGCTGGCAGTGTTGACATTTATCTGCACAGTGTGAATTTACAGGCTCAGTCCATTGCAATGGAAATAGGAAAAGAGGGTAATTAAGTCCATGAATATATTTTTCTTTTTTTTTTATCTCTTACAACGTAAGTGCTTAAATTTTAATCCTATTGTATCAGCACTTAGAAAAAGTGTTTCCATAACTGAAGGAGATCTGCTGATATCTGTGATAGTAATACTTTGAAAAGTGAAGCACCAGAACATCATCTAATAGGCAGCTACTGAATCGACCTCTCATCCTGCCCTCAGGATTTCATGGACCTCAAAGTGCTGACATACGTCCTGCAGTAATGAGAAGTAAGATTGCTTGGGTTATTGCATATACATTTAGAAAACTGGAAAAAGAAAAATGGGGTTCAGGATACTTTTTTGTATAGAAGACCTGGGGTCTGTATTATGGGAAACATCTGCTGTCATAGTTACCCTGCATTAAGACTAAGCATATAACCTTGTCACTTCCTATTTATTAATGTATGTGTTGATACTAGCAAATGCTCCCTAAGGTACTTGGCTTTGTCCTAAATCTATTCATTCAATAGTTAATTTTACTCAGTCAATAGTTAAATTTCAACTCACATCAAAGAAAGAAGAATTAGGGTAATAAAGAGGGTTTTGGCAATCTAGTTTGGTAAGTACATAAAAAAAAAAATTCTGTTGGCAGCAACTATCTAAAAGAGACACAGAAATGAAAGGGTCATGTGCAAACCCAGATGAGAAGCTATAAAAATTAAATATTTACTCTTTTTCTATCCCTCCAGTTCCCTCTGACTGCACAAATGTAAAATGCAGTTTTGATTCAATGTAAAATAATAAGCAATAGAGGAAAGACTTGATGTGTCAGACTCTCAGCTGGTTTAAACCAGCAGAGCAATCTATATCAGCTGAGAGCCCAGACCCATGAGATTGTTAAATGATTGTTAATTATTACAAGAAAATAGCTCCTTTCACGGAGTTTTCCCTATTCACTCCCCAAGAAAATTCACATAATGGTTAATTCCAATCTGTCAATTTCAAAGAGTTTTTAGACTCTAGCGTAACACCAGAAGCAGGGAATGATGGTTTAGCATTTTATTTATTAATACATTTATTTATTTGTTTTTGAGGAGTGGGAAGAAGACAAAATAGCTTCTTTGAATATATAAAGATAAATGCTGAGAAAAGCATTTTTGAATGTATAAAGACAAATAACCACTTGGCTGCAGATAATGCCCCTGTAATGATATAACAAGGGAAGTTAGTTACAAAGGGTCAGTAAAACTAAATCTCTGAAGGAGATAAAGCAACAAAATATTCAAAATACATAACGAAGTGAAAGGTAAATAAAGCAAAACCTAATGCACTTTTACTAAATTGGCAAATAAGTATTAATTAGCCAAAACCAGTCATGAACAATATTGACATTCCAATCTGCTGATAAAACATATTCAAGTATTTATACAGAATGTATTATATAGTGTATTATAAGCATGCATATGCTGCAGATACATTAGTGTGTTTCTCATTTCAATTCAGATTTACTTTCTGTATTTCTGTCTTCATTTCCACTGAGCTGACCTTAATTATAGTGATGCTGGAGAAGAACACAGCCTAAGTTTCCAAAGGTGGTGTTGAAGATAAGCAGCAATAATGCATAGGTCAATCAAGAAGAGGAAACCAGAAGAGTTAAAAGGACTTGAGAAGAGTTTTGTAGTCATTATGGCACTGAAATTTATTCTAGAAGGTCATTAAATGTGCCATAAATGCAGACATATAAGGGTTTAAAGAGTGGCTGTGAGACCAAAGGGGAAAGGTAGGTAGGAAAATAACAATTTGTTCTAAAGGAAGACTGCTCTATATCACCAGTTAGCTCTGTATTAGAACTTGGTTTGACCTGGGAGGAGGGATGTACACTAGGGGAATGACATTTGTTGATGATACTTACTAGGAAGGGGCAATCAATAAAAAGAAGGGCAAAAAAGTCAAGACGACTCTGACAGAATGTGCCCAAAGGAAGATAAGTGCCTTATGCAATTAAATGTAGAGAAGTGTAAGATAATGAGATTAGGGACACAAAATAAGAGAAGGCGCTTATGCCCTATGTAATCATATTGTATAAAATACAGAGCAGAAACAGGATCTGGAGATAGACTGAGATCAAAAAAGCTTCAGGACAGTGGTTAACAGTAATATAAAATGTTACCATTGTTTCAGAGAGGTAACAATAATATCATAGATGAAGTTATTCCAGCTCCTGCATCAGGGATTTATGAATGAAGCTGCATTCGCAATACTATGAGGAGTTCTGTATGTCTTATAAAAATAGCGGAGGCAAAGGTAACTGGACAATAGAATCAGGTAGACAGCAAACTTAATTATTCATAAAGGTCAGAGAACAAAACAAAATTGCCTACAGTCTTCACAGAGGAGAAAGAAAGTGAATCTTACTGAGGAATTGGAAGTCTGGAAAATTGTAGTGAGGATAGAAGCAATTGCACTACAATTTGGTCTACTAAAATAAAAAAGTAAAATCATGGTTGGAAACAAGGAAAAGGAAACTGAACAAAAATACAGACTGAGGTGTAGTTAATAAATGTAACACATACCCAAAGTCAACAGCTGGAGGAACAGGAAAAAGCATCATTTCCCAGATAACTATTTGTTATCCAGCTGATACTTGTTTCCTATCTAACTTCAGGTAGCTAATGTTTTCAAAAGGGCTGAATTCCAGATGGACTACATCACACTCTAAATATTTCTTTCTCACACCGTTAAATAAATAGGGAGCCAACATATATGACCACTTGTAATTCAGAAAAGTTTGCCACTTGCCTAAATTTTGGTAGCATAAATGTGGATTTCAAGAATGATTTAAGTACTGGAAATGGGATCTCAGTGGTATGCAAGGGCCTTTCATAAGAATCATGATCCTGAAGTCCCCAACTGAGCTGGCTTGGAAACCTCTTGATCTGGAAACACCTACATTCTGCTTACATCATCTTTAAAACTTCTAATTTCCCTTTAGTAGCTGAAGCTACTTGGTTTTGATAGAACTGCATAACATTGTCATGCTTAATTCCAACTGGAGTCTAGAAACAAAGTCTTTGGGATGCAATTACATGAATGCACTCCCTATTGAATGCAGTTGAACCCATTTTTTTCTTTTAAAACATGGTCACTCCCCTCTTTTCATTTAACAGCTCTCCAGCTAGGAAACCTACACATATGGAAGATGGAGGACTAATGGCATCTTCTTTCTTGAGAGAATGCAAATTGACATTTCCCACTCATCTGAACCATGGGCTTATAAACTCTTGTCCTGAGGAAGAGGAAGCTCAGCATGGTTCAGGTAAAGATTTCATGCTTTATGGAGCCCAGAGGATTTGATATATCCTTGTTTTTTAGAGGCAGCATTAATAGTGCTACTGGTTGCTAGGAATTGTATTTATTATTCACGTCAGTTTCATTTATCCTAGGAGAGAAAGGCCTAGGAGGTCCAATCAGAACTCAAATCCCCTTCTTCTCAGGTGACAGCCAGACAGCAGTCCTTTTCCCTTGTAGGTATGACTTTTCTCCATTCCAATCAATGTCACATTCCTTTTCTAGTAAGGTCACAAATTAAGCCTGAGTGATGGTGACTGTTCTATGTACCCATGCCTAGAATAAATGTTTGTGAAGAGGTTCTAATTTACCAAGCTAACTTCTAATTTCTCCCGACAGTTTCAAAGTCATCTAACAATTGTAGAAAAATTTTATCAGCTGGCTTTACCAGCCAGGTTTAAAAGGCAAGGAACCTGCAAGGAAATGAGCCTGTGTGGCTACCTTTAGCAGGGGTGGGCTGTGAATGCCCAGGGAATGGAAGGGGTTGCTTGTTTCTCACCTTGAGCAACGTGGTAAAATGGGAGATTCACCACATCTGTGGTGTTTCAATACTAGCTTTATGCTGACCTTGACCTTAGGTAGCTTATCTGTGTCCCTTCTGAGCTATCAAACACTCCCATGGTAAAGGCCCATATAAACCAGCTCAGCACCGTAGATCTGAGAGGTCTTACAAAGCTAAGGACTCCTGAACTCTCTTTATAGATTCGTCTCTGAGCCCATCAGAGGATGTCTGTCTATATGAGTACACTCACGTGTGTGTATGTGTGTACTTTTGTAAGCTGAGGGCATGTGTGCATTCTGTCTCACCTTTCATCTAGCGCTTGCCTTACCTCTTTTCTTTCTGGCTCTGATTTGAAAGCCTAAGGACTACTGCAGTGGTGCTTCTTCACTGCTTTTTGTCATCCTTTCAGCTTACAAGCTGGACATGTTGGAACAGCTGCTCCTTTTTCACAGGCTAGGAAGGACCATATGCCTGACATCAACACATCCCTGGCATAACAGGTGGCAAATGTATTTTTGTTGCTAATAAATTCCCACTTAGGTTTTAAACTGCCTGAGCTCCATATCCCTTTATAGTACTAATACTTCAGAATTCAAACCTTTGCTTTCTGGAAATAAAAATAAGATGAACAGGTTCAGTTTGTTTTTTTGGAGTTAGCAATGTAGTATTTTCTGCTGGTGTCTGTATCATTATATTAGTTTCTATCATGCCAAGTTATGAGTGGTTTTCATAGATTTGTCACTTATTTTCACATGACTTTGTTTATTACACCATTATAATAGATTTACACTATTATAATGCAATAGTATGCACTGTAAGCACAAACTGCCCAAATTGATTAGCTTCCTAATCAATTCAGTCTTTTAACTATGAAATGCTGATAATGGAAAGGTTTTTAATGCTGTTTAAGGTCCAGATTCATGGCACCGTGTAGGCATGTGATTCAAGAAAATTTGTGGGAGTAAAGACTCTTCTAAAACCTTGTTAGTAAAATCTTAAGTCCCACTGACTTTCTCTGTTATGACTGATCTTTTAAAACTGAAACTTAAGGTGCAGCAGTGTACTGGATAGAGTTCATTTTCTTCATAGTAGGTGGTATGGGGCCCCATTTTAGATTTGTGTTGAAAACATTGTTGATAATCCAGAGATATTTCAGTTATTGCTGAGCAGTGCTTACACAGTCAAAGCCTTTTCTGCTCTTCACACTACACCAGTAGTCTGGGGGGGCACAAGAAGCTGGGGGGGACACAGCTGGGACAGCTGAACCAACTGACCAAAGGGTTATTCCATACAATATGATGTCATGCTCAGCATATAAAGCTGGGGTAAGAAGAAGGAGGAGGGGATGTTCAGAGAGAAGGTTTTTGTCTTCCCAAGTAACTGTTACGTGTGATGGGGCCCAGCTCTCCTGAAGATGGCTGAACACCTCCCTGCTGATGGGCAGTAGTGAGTGAACTCCTTCTTTTGCTTTGCTTGTGCATGTGGCAAAAGCTTTACTTATTAAACTGTCTTTATCTTAAACCAGCAGGAAGAAGTGAGCAAGTAGCTTAGTGGGGCTTAGTTGCCAGCTGGGCTTGAACCATGACAAGCAGTTTGGCTTTTTTTTTCCAAATATACTCTTTATAGGAGTTACCTAGAACTTGAAAAACTCTTCAAGGCATAGATCATAGTATTTCCAACAAATGAAGGCAGAAACCAAACAGCCTGTATTGTTGGTAAAAGGTATCCAACCTGGCTGATTTTACATTCCCAAAAGCTGTTTCATTAACAGATATTGTTGGATTACACTCTTCAACTCAAATAATTAACATTTACATTGAAGAAAAGGAAAAAAATGCTATTTTTAAATGTTTGGGTGGAATTATTTATTCCTCTATCTTTTATGAGCTTCAATTTTTTTTCCACCTTTTTGCAGCCTTCAGAATAGGTAGCATGATTCGATATTTTTTTTTTATAAATTTACTATGAATGTGTTGATATATCAGGAGGCAGAAAGTGTTGCCTCTGATGGTTAGTGAGGTTATAACACTAGAATGCGTTAGACTTTATAGTAATCCATGAAAATATCTGATGAAAGTGTTACTTATCAAATGCTTAACAAACTCTCTGTAATCCCTTTATATCAAAATTTTGAAGTCTGAATGCCATTCTTCACAAACACAGAATGAGCAGTAATGGGTGGATGAGTGGATGAAAACACCTTTATATATAAAGAGGGAGATTCTTGTTTTATCTATTGAAAGAGCAATAAGTGTGTGACCTCATGAGAGGGTTTTAGGTTCGGAAGCTTGAATATGTGAGGGTGATTGCACACTCCTCAGGTAATCTCCCTCCCGTTGGCAGATGTTTGGGTTCCCACCCTGTCATGTCTGTCCTCTCCTCACACATAGTGCTTCACACAGGGCAGTAGTTTCCACTTCAGTAACCAGGGATAAAAACCCAAAGATCTGTCCCTTTCTGGTTGTGGTAGTACACCAACCACCAATACACCCGTCTCACAAATTTGGGTGCCTCATTTCTGCTGAAGGGAACAAGAAAGTGAGGATTCACTTTGCATTGTAGTTTTGATTACTACCACTTTGAAATCTTGGAGCATAAGGTGTCAGTTTGGGGTTGATGGGTGACAGCAGCTGACCAGAGCATAAATATCTGAATATCAAGAAAACAAAAGTGTTATAAGCTTTTGACTTTTATTATATAATTATTATTATTACTTATTGTGATGTATAGACATCACAACATTGGTAATTGCAATCTGAAGCTTTCTTGGTGAGACTTGAGGTCTACGTCATGTGCTTTTCTTCAACAATTCTGCTACCTCTTTAAATTCCTATAGGACGATGCAAGTCTACTTTGGAATATCATTTGAGAAATACGTTCTAGCAGAAAAAAAGGTTTTGGAGCTTTAAGATATACCGTTTCATCTTTGGGCTGCCATGGAGATAATATTTATTTAAACAGGTCAAAGAAGAGAGATATCCAAACATTCGAACCTGATATCTGAAGTTAGATTAGTTAATCCCTTCACAAGCAGTTAAATAAAAGCAAGAGTTTGCAGGGCTTTTGAGCATGTCAAGATGATTTGTTCCATTGTGGGAAAGAAAAAATGTTTTAAAACTACCATTCTTACTATCCTATAAAAGATTTTTGCAACACAAAACCACCAAGAGCTTCCTTTCAGGATCAAGGTCTTACCATGCCGAGAACAGTAAAAGCATTTCTTAGAACATGATGCTCATAAGAATTTAATGTCTAAAAATATAGGTCGCACAAAGACTAAAGAGTAAAATTGATTTAGTGTACTGTGTATACTCACATTTATAAAAGTATATAGACAGGAGCAACAATCATTATATTATTGTTTCTCTCCTAACAAAATGAGATTGTGGTACTGAGGGATTCCGAGGAAAGACTCGGAGAGTGTGAAATGAGAAGGATTTTACATATACAAGAAACAATATACTTCGTATAAATGAAATGACAAACAGGAGGGACACAGAATGGAAAATATGCTAAAACCAAATACAGGATAATGAGAATAGTGTGTATATATACATATATACACACACACTTTTTTTTTTTAGATACATACAGACATACTTGGAAATGTATCATAGACTATTATAGAAGTTGCTAAAATAGTAAAGATGGTGAAAATCACAACTTATTTTCCCCACTGCTACTTGAGAGGCAGATGTTTACTACTTCTCAATCTTGATCCAAAGCTACATGAAGTCAACAGACATTGTTTCACTGCTTTTTGCTGGACTTTGTTTCAGTTCTTCACTGTGTTCCTAGACACTATATGATAATTGCTGGCTTTGATACTGTCATTATGAGCAGGTATTATTGCTGCCCTGTTTGTTGGTTCACTGGTCTTTACCTTCACAAAGCACTTATCTCAGTAGAGCATATGTTAGAAATGGGCAGCTGTTCCTGTGAACTTCATGAGCAGTTGTGGTGATCCAGCTGTGGAGTAGTGTTTGTTCCTGCTGAAACCATGGATACTGTCTCTTCTGCCATCAGTAGTTAAGTTTCAGCATAAACCCCTTTATCTTTAATTTGAGTTACACTGACTATCATTTGCTAGTTTAAGTCAAAGTATTGATTGACATGTGGATATGGAAAAAACATATTTGGAGATGGAGCAATGATAGTGGAATACCCATGACAGAAGAAACGTTATTCTTAACAAGACAGCACTTACAGAACAATGTCAAAGAAGACAGAGGCAGAAAACTAAACAGTTTTCTAAAACTACATTAGTGTTGAAAAAGAGATCAAACTTTGTATGAACTATGAAACTTTAAAATGAAGTAAACCTTCAGTGTTCAGCAATATCATCTTTAAAGAGATGTGCCAAATAGTTTGGGATGAATTCAAATATTTCCTCAAACGGAGACAAGTGCAATTCGTTTTGGAGAAGCTTGGCAATGTAGGAGGATGTCTCCAGAGTAAAGAAAGGTTTAAGGCACATTGCTTATGAAGGTGGGACTTTGTAGAAAACACCTACTAAGCACAAAATAGCAGATAAAGTATTTTTTACAGAGTAAAGTCTTTGAAATAAAGTCCTGTACTGGGAAGAGTAGCATAGGAAAACAATCTTCATTGTTCTATTACATAATTTGGACTTTAAATGATGTTTGTCTTTGTTATATATAATTTAGGATATAATCAGGAAATTTTTATAAGGATTTAAACCCACAATAATTCTCTCAGGGCTTTATTCTCACATGAGACTAGACACTCTGCTGGGCTGTACTAAGCTGAGGATATATTTGACTTTACCAAGTTAAAAAAAAAGCATGGGGGATAGAAAAGGTGATTTAAAAAAACCACAAAAATAGTGCTATGTGAGGGGTGATGGAGTTACTGTTACAGCACTGCCTGGGATAGCTGATGGCCAAGCCACACTACCTCAGGAAGAACGGAGAGTTACACCTTAACTTTCACAGAATCACAGTGTCTTTGGTTGGAAGAGACCTTTAAGATCATCTAGTTCAACCCTTGACCTGAATTTTCAATCTCACCACTAAACGCCAGCACCCTAAGCACCAGGTCCACATGCTATTTAAATGCCTCCAGGGATGGTGACTCCACCTCTGCCCTGGGCATGCTGGTCCAATGTTTGATAACCCTTGCCATGAAGAAATGTTTCACATTATCCAGCCTAAACCTCCACTGGTGCAGCTTGCAGCCATTCCCTCTGGTCCTGTCACATGTCACCAGGGAGAAGAGGCTGTCCCACTCTTCGCTCCACCCTCCTTTCAGGGAGTTGTAGAGAACAATAAGGTCTCCCCTCAGCTTCCTCTTCTCCAGACTAAACAACCCCAGCTCTCTCAGCAGGTCCTCACAGGACTTGTGCTCTGGGCCTTTCACAAGCCTTGTTGCCCTTTTCTGGACACGCTCCAACACTTCTGTGTC
>WTSP01013922.1:0-24286 GCA_025331215.1 Actenoides lindsayi
CCACAGCCTAAAAAGTCCCTCCCCAGCTTTCTTGTAGCCCCCTTCAGATACTGGAAGGCCACAATAAGGTCTCCCCGCATCTTAGATTTTCTGGAATTCTCTTTCAGTCTATTTTTCTTCAGTCAAGTGCTGATCTCAAATGTTACAGGTGATTAGCAATACCTGCTATTCTGGATATAAAATCAAGTTACTTTTTGTCCATCATTGCCATTTAAGTTCATATTGCGTCAAAACTGTCGTTCATTCCGTGACAAGATAAAAATAGAAGAAAAGAGAACAGAATTCCAGAGGAGAAAAGAGACAGCTGATGGTGGCTGCGAAGGCAGATGACAGGTGAAAACTGAGAGAAAATAGTGGAGCTATGTTACACTATGAAGACATTAAAAAGCCACAAGACATGAAGGTCTACTCAAATATAGAAGCCAAAACAAAGCATGAAAAAGTGACAAAGTAGAGAGAAAGAAGAAAAGCATGGCTAATCAAAAAGGCATAAAGAATAGACCAAAAGAAACTCTAGGAAAACAAAAGTGGTTTAGTTTCATACGTAAATTCCTGAATCAGAGGCCATTTTGCATACTGGTGAAGTGAGTAAATCAGTACTGCGTGCACTCCGTGCCTTTGATTATCAGGGCATTCTAAAATATACACGTAATTTTAGACTATCATCTGTGTCTGTTTCAACAATCAAGACTGGATTTCTGTATGTGTTCAAAGTTTATTCAAGGTCTGACAGTTACACCAGTAAAAATGAAACTTCCTCATGTCTATACTTGCTACGTTATAATTCCTATGCCGTTTTTCCCCAGAAAGCAAGACAGAGCTGCTGATAAGCCCTGCCTCCCCATGTCAGGTGTATCTGAAGTTGTCTGGTGTTCTATTTAAGGACTCCATCAGCAAACGGCCCCATGCCACCTGCCATCAATCACTGGAAAGAAGTTTACAGAGCAAGGATGGCTTTGAAATTTTTAAAAGGACTAGAATATTTTACAACCTTTACAGTATTTTATACCACAATTTAATATTCTTGCTGTACTTTGTATCTAAGAAAAGGCAAGTGTCTCAAATAAGGTTCAGTTACTCTAGGAAGCCCCTGGTGGGGCTATAAGCTGACTGGTAACCACCTCCTTATACAACGCATTCTGTTCACTATGTGATACATCAGAAGCTGTGCTCACTCCAGTAGGCAAGTAGGCAGTATCTTTTTATATGGATTCAGATGCCAGTTTGTGTGGAGTTCATTTCAAAATGCAGTTTGTGCTTTTCAGAATAAAGAGGTTTGAATTAGGTCCCTAACTCAGCCTTTATAAATTCAACTATAACACATAATAGGATTATTTACTACTTTTATAAAGTGACAAGTGTCTGCTACACAAGTATTTGGAGAATTATACAGTTTGAATGCCTTCAGCTACAAGCCAGCCTCCAGCCTCCATATTTTTATAAGATCAAAGCTGGTATTCTCTGCTTAGCCCCCATTCAGAAAGAAGATGTCAAATCTCAGCCGGAGTTTTTCTGTATTCAGACTTTAACAGCAACTGATTATCCCCTATCACAGTTAAACCTGCTGGAAACCATTTGGAAAAATCCTCCTGTAGCTTCCTTTCCCTGTGCCTACCTCAAAGCGCTGTGTAGGATACCAAGGTAAACCCCCAACCCAGCAGGGAGATCAGGCTAAGGCTCCCCATAACCTTTGATTTTTATGGCTGTGACCCTACAAAAAATTAACACAGCATGACTTTGTACCAGTTTTTTCATGATTCTTTGCACATACAAATCAAAGAGAAGCAGGTCAAGTGTGACTCTACATTTGTATCTAAATTACTACCATTTTTTCCCCCCACAGATTCCAGAAACACAGTACTCCTGTTGGAGATACTAACAGAGGACAGGGAGGAGGGCAGGTGGTGGAAATATCTTTTTGTCTCCAAACTCCATGCAGACAATGTTCATCTTTCTTGTACAAGAGTTAGGAGAGATGCTTATACTCAATGTCTACAGCATGTCAATTTTACTCAGACAAATCTCTTGTAACACAGGTTGGGAATGATCCTTGAGGCCACTGTGGCTAGATTCCCACAGTCACAGTACTGGAGTACTACAGATGGCTTATTCACAACATCTGTTCCACAGAGCACCATAAATCATGTCTTTTGGTAAGACACACCCACACACACAAAAAAAGTCTCATACATTTAATGTGTCAGGGGAAGAGAGCAGAAAAGACTAAGGTTCCTGAAATGGCACCGGACTATTTAGATAAGACTTTGAACAGATCTGAAAAGGCTTATGACTCATTTTACAGAGCACTGCAAAAAAATCAAACCAATCAGCTAAAAAATGAAAACAAAAAAAGTCCACAAAAAAAAAAAATTAAGCAAAAATCCAGCCATACCATTCTCAGAGCAAATTACCTCCTGAGACTAAGATAATGACCATCTAAACAAAAGCACACCAACCAGGTACTCAACAATTCAGTGTCTCAAGCAGCACCCATATACCCCAATTTTAGCTCCACTCTAGCTGAATCAGACTAGTTGATTCAGGGGACAATAAAAAGAAGGGAAACAAGTCTCAAGACAGCCATTGGCTGCAACAGCACTGTGCATCACTGGGCAAGAAGGAAAAAGGGCAGGAAAAATCCCTCCTGATCCACAGAAAAACATCAGGAAACTGATGCATAGCAGTAATGTGGTATAAATCCTAAAAAAAAAAAACCCAAACCAGTTATCCAGACTCCTTTTAAGGAGGATAACCTTTCTATCCATGAAGATAACCCCTCTCTTTGATAGATCCAAGGAAAAACAAACAAACAACTGAAGTCAGATAATGAGGAACCCACAACACAATCAGAAATGTTCTCTTCTGGTTATACACTTAAATTTCCATATGATCTAGACCCATTCAGAACTCTTGCCTTCACTGCAGTATTCAGTAGGCCATTCTCATTTGTCTCCAAGTCACACTTTTTCAATAGTTTGTAAGATTTTTGTCCAGAATCATTATAATAATTGTAATCATTTTAGATGTTTGTTTTGCTAGTAAATACTGTATCAGTTTTAAATGCCTTGGAACTTGACATCTGTCTCAAATCCATCTGCAAAAGTGCAGGGAAACAATAAATTGACTAGTACAAGTTAGACAGAATTAATTCCATCCTGGGGCTTTGGTGGCACAATAAACCAAAGATTACTGAATCTTCTGATAAAACCGTGTCATTATAGCTCTTTACAGCTCATTTGTCATTCTCTGCAAAAAACCAAGTTTCTAAAAATTCCTTACTTACTTGCAGATAGTACAAAAAGTATTGATGTCACTTCATATAATCATTTTAGTAAATATACCATCATGAGTATAATGTCTTGAAATATGTAAAGTAAATGGATTTTTTCTAACCATATATCACAGATACATAATATATACACAACAGCTGTACAAATTAATGAAATGTCAGCTAAGATCTGTTTCGTATGTAGTAAAGGTTCTGATAAATATCAAAATAATGGTACTCTTGCCTTCACATGCTGCAGTAGGCGGATATGTAAAATAACTGTTTCGGTATAATTTATTGCACAGCATCAAAATGGGTTAGAATTAACCTGTATTAAATGCTGTTGCTGAAAAGATGAGCTTTTACTTCCCCTTCCTGTGTGATCCTGCTGCCTCCCTAATGCTGGCAACAACATGGTTGCTTGGGCATGCCATCATCTGGAGTCAAACTCTGAACTGGCTGAAAAACAGGTCAGAACGGGGGGAAAAAAAACAACCAAACAAAAAAAAAACCCTGAGTGATCCAGATGAGAACATGGGTGCTACTAACAATACAGGCAGTGGAGCAGAAGACAACCATCAGAGAAACAAGACTGCTACTCTGGTGTGTGGAAATAAAAGGTTTGTTGGTGTAAGCTACACATTTATAACACTCTTATGGAACTCAGGTCCTCTATCAATTTATTCAGGACATGAGTATGCAATATGTTTGATGAAAGTTAAACCAGCAATGTGCCCTTGTGGCCAAAAACGCCAATGGCATCCTGGGGTGTATTAGAAGGGGTTGTGGTTAGTAGGTAAAGAGAGGCTCTTCTCCCCCTCTACTCTGCCCTGGTGAGACCACATCTGGAGTATTGGGTCCAGTTCCGGGCTCCCCAGTTCAAAAGGGACAGGGAGAGTCCAACGGAGGCTACGAGGATGATTAAGGGTCTGGAAGATCCCTCTTATGAGGAAAGGATGAGAGACCTGGGACTGTTTAGTCTGGAGAAGACAGAGGGGATCTTATTAATGTTTACAAATATCTGGAGGGTGGGTGTCAAGTAGAAGGGGCCAGTCTATTTTCAGTGGTGCCCTGTGATAGGACAAGAGGTAATGATCACAAACTGGAACAGAGGAAGTTCTACCTCAACATGAGGAATAACTTCTTTACTGTGAGGGTGACAGAGCCTGGAACAGGCTGCCCAGAGAGGTTGTGGAGTCTCCTTCTCTGGAGACTTCAAAACCTGTCTGGACACGTTCCTATGCAACCTGCTTTCGGTGATCCTGCTCTGGCAGTAGCGTTGGACTAGATGGTCTCCAGAGGTCCCTTCCAACCCCTACCATTCTGTGATTCTGTGACTCTGTGATTCTGTGACTGCAGATTGACTGCACAATGGGATTAATATTCAGAATTATCTTGAAGAAATGTATTGAAGAAATGACCTGCAAAACAGAGAATGAAAATGAATAGATACAAGTTTAAAGTGCTAAACTTCTGCAAGAATGATCACCTGAACAAATACGGTTTGCTGGAGCACCTGGCTATCTGTCAGCCCTTCAAAAAGACATCTGGAATTGTACTGTGTCATAAGCTGAGCAGGACTCAACACAGTCATGCTGCTTCAAAAAGGCAGACTCAGTACTGGGCAGTGTAAACTGGAGTATAAGTTAGAAGGCACAGAAAGGTTTTCAGTTCCTCTAGTGAGCATTGTTAGGGCCTCACCTGGAGCATCACACCCAGTTTTAACCATTGCCCTTCAAAAAGCATGAAAACTAGTTAAGAACAATCCAACAGAGACCAATATGACTGATTAGCAGTAGGAATCATGACCTGGGAGGAAAGCCTGAGAGATACAGGCTTGCACAACCTAAACAACCCAGAGAGAAGACAGCAGGAAAAGGAACCATACATGATAACTATCCTGAAATAAATAAAAGCTCCTATAAAAAAAGGGGTTTTTTTTATGTGTGGGGGTTGGTTTTTGTTTGTTTGTTTTGGTTTATTGGTTATTTTCTTTGTTCTTGTTTTTTGTGTGTGTATTTGTCTAGTTTGGGTTTGTTTGTTTTTTTGTTTGTTTGTTGTCTTTTTTTTTTTTCAAAACCACAGGCTTAGAATATAGCAAAATTTTTGAATTTCAGCATTAGGTAAAACTTCTTAGTGGTAACGTAGTAGAGAGCTAGGTTAGATTGTTTGTGAGATTGTGAGTAGCAAAATCACAGACTTTACATCACTGGAGGTTTTGAGGAACAGATGAGACAGAAAACTGTCAAAATTCACCTAGAAGTAGTTTTTCCTATTGGAGGGTAAAGTGATGGGCTACATGATCTCTTGACCATCTTTCTTGACATATATTCAATTTTATGGGACAGTGCTCTGTTTCTTATTCAGTTTTGTTCTCCTTAAAATTCAAAACAGTTCCACTTGCTTTCAGGTTTATAGTCCCTGCATTTTTAGACAGCAACATCTTCCACTGATCTTACAAAAAAACATACTCTGAACTGGAAGTTCTGGTCTTGGCTTTTCATTCCTGCTGGTCACAGTTTCCTGCCACTTAGAAATTCTAAGCACAGTGATGCTGTCCTTTAGGTCTTGCACCTTATTCTGTGGATCATCATTATTTTCCCTATGTTGTCTGCCCAGAATACAGCTCTATAGACTGTTTTGAGGGACACTAATTCTTAGCATCCATTGAGACTAAGTAATTCCTTTTACACAGTCAAACCTATTCTAAATGTGGTAAATAAGATTTGGAAGGATGAATTGGATCAGTGTTTCTCTCCCTGTATATGATATCCTTCCTAGATAGCACAGGCACTTGGGGAAAAAAAAGAAAAAAAGAATATGTTGAGACTAATGGTAAGCACATTCAAAATTTTAAGATGACAGATGTTTGCTCTTCAAAATATCAAGAGAAGAAAGATGAGAAGAATGAAGGGTGGTGGCAGGAGCACATGGCTTGAATGTAAATTTATGGTACATGGGGCAGATCTTCTTCAAGAGAACAAGGTAAGAAAGAGAATCAGGAGGACCCGGTGACTGAGGCCAGCTCCTTCTGTTTTCTTTAACCCCACTCTTCTTCTTAGCAATTAATTCTTGGGGATTTTGACTTGTACTCAATTTCCCTAGCAGCAGAATTCATACGTACTTGATTACTCACACAGGAGAAAATTTAACCATGTAAATATCATACCTGAGGGATTAGCTGAGGACAAGGTAAGGCTCTTAAACTCCTAATCTAAGTATAGTCATGACAGCACAGTTTGATTAAATTGAAACATTTCACTTAGCATAGTATAGATTTAATTGTAATCCCTTTAAAGGTGTCAAAAATGAGGGGGTACTCATTTCACTCAGCACATACTGTCTGCACATCTGTCTCCAAGGGGAAGAGCAAACAAATCCTGCACGGACAAAAGTAAACAATTATCTTTCCTGTACATCATTCATCTTTTGGTACTTGTAATTGTTATGGACACATCCTCATGATTTCTACAGATCCTATGCTACCTCGTATAAAGAAATGAGGTTAGCAATACGAAGTTTTATTTGAGAGGCAAGACATGCTGTTTGTCTGTATTAAGATAAAAATCTAAGTGTTACAAGTTCTCTCTTTTATTCCCTGCAGATATAAAAAATAACTTATTTGTAATGTCATGCAAACGCTCTTCAAGATATTACTGCCATCTTTTTCAATATTACAGTTTCTCCACTGACCGTGGTTTTCATGCTTAATTTTTGTTTATCATCAGTCATGCAATTCCAATTGACATATGATTTCATTTTTCTGCAACACAAACGCATCTTGCATCCGTGTAGTTTCAGTAACTGTGGCTACTCATGCCATAAAAAAAGCACCAAGCCCTTTTTTATTTCCTTTAGTTTTTCTTTCCTAAAGTACTTGGGCCAGATTCTTTGCTGATTTAATTTTTCTCTGTTCTCTTTCAGTGCAGCTGTTGATTTAAACTGCAGTGGTAAAATTTGCCCTTCGTCGTTACAAGTTAACTTTAAAATGTCAGTTAAAACTTCTGTTGTTCTGTTTTACTGAAATCTTTCCCCTGCGTTGAACATTTTGAGCTCTCTTCCTGCCTTCACGGGTACCCATGTGATTTGCTAAAATAATCCGTGTGAAATTGCAGCCCCAACTTGCAAGATAACTGCCTGAGAATAATAGCCTTGAAATCAATGGCCAGCCTTAAGAACCCTGGTTTATACATTTTATGTGATGTGACAAATTACTGCTGCCCTGTGTTAAGAGTTTACACTGAGAGTGACTCAGGTGGATGGTATGAACTGCTTTATCCACCAGCTAAAAAAATCTCTTCTCTGCTGCCTCACGCTTCTGCCTCACAGGGAGGGGGAAAAAAAAAAGCAAAGCGGATTCCTGATGGGTTCCCACTTCAGTGACACAGAGACCAGCCCCAGAGGTGTGTGTGGAGACTGGCAAAGTGTGCAACTGCCACCCTTCTACAATCGCTTGCAATTTAAAAGCCAGTCAGCAGCAGGAACAGGAAGAGAAAAGGTCACAAGAGGACAGTGTCCATGGCCAGCATCAGGTTTCAGAGTAGGAACCGTAAGAGAGAAAATGAAAAACATTTGGACTTAATTAAGGCACTAATCTGGTAAAATGAAGAACAGTTGAAAACTGGAGTGTTGGGGCATTGTATAACTTCTTTTCTTGATTGCAAAGTAACCTTGCAATAGCTTCTGCTACTGAGAACAAGGAAGGCAGGGGTTGGTAGAAACTGTGGCTCCGAGGTCTACCCTAGAGCACTGGTTTTTGGTTTTTTTTACAGTGCAGTAGCATTAATAAAGGCCGAGAAGGGAGTACAATAGGCAAGGGGTCTGGGAGAAAATGACATAGATTGCTAAGAGCTTTGCTCCTCAACAGATAGTGCTCTCACATCTTTGAAAATATGTATTTCTCCTCGAAGTAGCTTTTCAGTTGTCATCTTAAATTTTCTGCTAGAAAACTCTCCTTGTGCTTGTATGTAGTACATAAATAGCAGGTAAATCTGGAGTTATATAAAATAACATTGTGGATAATATGGACACATATTTGCTTGTATTTATCTCAAAAAAAAAAAAAAGAAGTGTCAGTGAGGGCAGCTGCAGAACATGAGATGGAAGAAGACAAGATGGTGGAGTCCCTTCTATCTTTTGCAAGGCCTATCTACACCACAGCTTTCATTAGCTAAAGGCAGGAGTATCTGACTTAGCTCCAGTCCTCTGTGTTTTGTCAGTAGTTTGGATACAAAAGCACTGAAGGACAAAATTAGGGGACTTTGCTTACACTCAGTAGCCTCCTCATATTTTAACATGAAAAGCACATTAGAAAAACTATAGTTCTGGGCATCCCAGACAGGCAGACACTGAAAATACTTGACCTCAAAGGCTGTCCTTTCAGCTGCTGTAAATTGGCATAGCTATTCATCCGAGTAATGCAGTGCTGCTCAATATGGCAGTGGTATAAATTTACCCATTAGAAGCTGTATGCCCATGTATGAGTTTATAGAATAAGCAGTGATTCCAGTTACAGGAGGGTCAAAAGGATGTTGTGTGTCTAAATGCCTAATTCCTTTTTTTTTTTTTATGGCCAAAACAAAGATGAAGAAGAAGTATATTTTGTCCATATGCAGAGACTACAGCGGATTTGCTACAAGATTGGGTAAGTATGTTTTTCACAAAACTTTCTCTGGGGAGACAGATTCTTAGCCCAGGATTCAGGACAGAGAGATGCTCATGAATAGAAAAAAAAGAGGCACGGCAGTTATTATTTTACATCAGCCATCTTCTACCTTTTAGAATCACATTTAATGAAGGGGGACGATTAATTTTCAGTATAATCGAATGAAAAGATGGACAAGAAACTCTTTTTCCCATTCTGCTTTCCATGTCAGCTCTACCGGTTTGAGGCCCCCTTGAGCTGCATCCTTATCTACAGAAAACTGGCTTCACTGACAACAGAATGTTGTTGACTTACATCATCCAGGGGTATGGCCCTCAGACCAGGTATGTCTTCAGGCATGCGGGGGGACCCCTGACTCTCCCAGGCGTTGCTTTGTAGGCAGCTGTCTAGGCAAACCAGTTGCCAGGTGGTCACAGAAATTGGCTCAAGTACCTGATGGTAGCCTGCATCTATTTTGCATGTTAAGTAGAACACATAAAGGCAAGGTAGGTCAGAATCCAAACAACCTCTTGTTCCCTCCTATAAAATACAGCAAAAGGATGGAGCTCTGATGTCTACCGAGATAAAAAATTATGTAATAACTTGATGTTATTAATTGAGAAAAAGTACATATAGCTTATTTTTTGATAGACGTATGTACTATTTGGTAAGGAGACTTGGAAGTTTGTGGGTCTCACATCAGAGTTCTTTCTAAATGTGGCTGTGGCGTGCAGCAAATAGTCCAGTTGTTGCTTTGAAAAAGTCTGTGCCTGCAGTGGTATGAAAATAAAATCCCACATCAAAGAGTACAGTACAAGTTAGCCCTGACCCACAGACAAAGGATATTTATGCAAGGATGTGTGGGGATTTTTTTTCTAAGCGATGCTTTTCCATTTTGTTCTTTCGGAATTGCAAATATTTTGCTCTTCTCTTGTTTTCCCATCAGTGGTGAAATGTGTTCCCTTTCAACTGTAGCAGAGAACTGGACAGGTGTGTTGAAAGCCCCCAACTGGAAATTGAGGGGATGCTCACATGGCTCACTAGAAGCTGGTAGAGGCTGTTCTGGTATCATTTAAGCCAGATTTATGCTGACGGAGCACCTCTGGGTGAAATCCAGGGCTTTTTTGAATTCAGTGAGAAGACCGATTCCAAGAACGGCCAAATGAAATCACCTAACAGAGAAAGCACTGAAAATACCTTTGTTATTTATACATTTAACTTAAGCCAAGTGATCTAACTGTTGATGAATTTCAGTAACGTAAATTCCGACTGATGCCATTAAAGTCAACTGAGTTAATCCTGTTTTACATATGTGGGATTGGGATCCGGATTTGTCACAAAGATTTTTTTTTTTTCTTCATTTATTTAAGTGGAAGAAGTGAAACTGAAGGCTCTAATTTACAGCTGAACAAGGATGTACAAACAAGAGTAGATATGGGGAGAAACAAGGATTACAGTGACGTCCTTGAAAGTGTCCAGCCATCTAAGGAGCAGCTTCTGTTGCCACTGCCTCTGCCAGCCTTTACAGTTACTGGTGGAGTTCCCATCCCTGGAGGTGTTTAAGAGTTGATTAGATGGGGTGCTTAGGCATATGGTTTAAGGGGTAGACTTGCTAGTGTTAGGTTGATGATTGGCCTAGATGATCGTACAGGTCTTTTCCAATCTAGACATTTCTATGTTTCTTCACCAAAAGCCTCATCAGGGAAGTTTCTGCCTTTTCTTTTGTTACCTTGCTCACCTAGAACATCACCAGGCAGGTTTTCTACTCTTTTTTAGCTCTCAAAAGGGCTGGCAGCATTTTAATGTTTGTAAGTGACATCTGTGTAAGACAGCTAGATGAGAACTCTTATTTTATTTTTTTTAACCTGTACTGCTGTCTGAGGCAAATTTAGCCCTAGCTGCCAGGCAGTAATCGTTTATGCCCTGCCATGCATGTGTGTAGACTGCTGCAGAGGTCCTGGGCTCAGTCCTGTCCTTCAGAGGTTGTGCATTTAGTTCCATCTAGGAGTCGCTGAATGCAAACAACTAGAAGGCACTGTCAGAGCAAATGAAGCAGAAAAGGTGCTCCCAAAAATCAGTGGACACAAATATCTCCCCTCTGTTTTCTGAGGAGATGCCAGTTCCTCCTGTGTATACACCTGGTAGAGCAGCACTGCTCAAAGAAACATCTCAATCTTTCATGGCAACAAGCCCAGAAGCTGAACTGCCAGCCCCAACCTGGTTATCTACTAGCAGACAGTAAGTGGGGGGTAGCCTGCTTCCCAAAGAGTAAGAGCAAACTATTTCTTCTGCATTGTGGATAACTTTCACACTGCTGCTCTGGTGCTGCATCTCTTAGGTGACTTTTAGGACACTGATTTCTAGAAAATGCCCTCTGTCTTTCTGACAATCTGCTATGATCCCCAGCCATCTGAGTTTTGCTTCGCTACCTATCCCAGGAGCCCTGCTAGCTGGCTGGGTCCACAAGTATGTCTTGTATCAAGTGCAATGATTCCAGAAAAATAGCTGTGGGGTTATCTTCCTGCTCCTTCTCCATTAAACATACTCCCATGTCCTCAGAAACCCTATGAAACTATACTGCCAAACGTGTCTTCCTGCATACCTGCCAATGCACGTACACTCTGACAGCCACACTGGTGGCACCCAGCAGCATCCCCTATGCTGCGTGTCAGCAGGTCAAAAGCAGCACTGGCAAAATCACTAGATGCCAGCAGAATAATTATGGGAGTTGTGAGTTGTGAGTCCAGTCTTCAAATTCCTGTAGTTTTTGGTAGGCAGCCTAGAATTCACTATTAGCAAAACCACTATGGAGTAGCTTCATGGAACACTGAAGGATTTATTCGCATAGATGTAGAGCTGCAGGACCATATGATTAACAAGAAAAGCACCTTGACTGTGTGTGTGTGGGGGAAGGTGGTATGGGTGCTCTTCTGTTTAATATAGTTTAATTACTGCACTTTTAATGAATGAATAAATTAATTCAATGGAACAACCCCAAGCAGACATATCCAGGAATTTCCCACCGATGTCTCCCATGGCATACCCACTCTTTGCATCTTTCCTGTCCATTCTTTAGTAGAAAGGACTTCTAGTTTTGTACACTTTATTCTTCAGCCTGTTCCAATTAGGAGTGTCCCTACAATACATTTGTTTCGTTCTCTCTTCTGTCGAGAGGAAAGCTTTAATGGGAAAAATCAAAACATCCCTTTTCTGCTTTTGTATTGTGTACATTCTGGCATCTTCAACTTTACCAATGCAAATTCAGACATGATCTCTCTGCATGGGGGAAAGCTGTAGTTATTTATACATAACATAGAACATGATTTGGTATGTGTTCCTAGCTAAATTCATAAAAAAAAGACAACCACCAACTCAACATCTCCTGAAAAAAATAACATTCTGAGTCCAGTGACATTTTACATCGTCTACCTTCATTTGGCTTAGTACACTATGGATGAGAGCATCAGATCTAGAATCAGTGACAGGTACTAAACTTCAGCTTTTACCTCCTGTTCCTAGTTTTATGGGGCTTGTTTATTATTCTGCCAGTGTAATTCTGACTGCATTTGCAAGTCTAAAACATATAATTCATTAAAAGAGTAAGCTGTTCACATACATTAAGACCTTTGTTTTCTACTCAGATTCACCCATTTACTGTATCTAGGACTATACTTACATCTTAAAAGCTAGAAAATTTTTTACTGAGTGTCAATATCAATCAGTGAGGCTTTAAATAACATTTTTGTGTGACATTTGGGAAAAAAAATGGCAATAGAAAAACATCTTTTCTCCTTCCTTCCAGGTGTAAATCAAACTTTGACACCCTCACAGTCAGCCTCTCTTCTGGATGTGTAATGTATCTAGCCCATTTCATCTCTAGATATCATAGAATCATAGAATGGTGCTCTATGATGCTCTAACTTTCAGTTTCATGTAAGTTAAATTATGGAATATGCATGCTCATGAATTAAAAGTTGTTGGGTTGGTTTTTTTTTTAAGGAAATAAACATCAGGATATATGTTAGCATTGTTATTCAGCTTTGCTGAATTATTCCTTTGGCTGTGGTAGGAAACATACAACTTTAAATCTCAGCAACTCAGGTATGAACACATGGAATAATAAAATGCCTTTCTGACCAAAGTTTCATCTCTTCCAGTGTCGTATCTCCTAGCAGATACACAGGGAAGACTATTACAAGAAAAGCATATTTCAGTACTTCTTTGGAATACTCTCCCACCTTCCATAATTTGCAGCCCTGGGGCTACCTAACCCAGAGCTCATTTTCTTGCATGTATTAGCCCTCTGTAGATTTTTAATATATCTTATAAATATCTATAGCTTATAAATATCTAAAGGGCAGGTGTCAAGAATATGGGACCAGTCTCTTTTCAGGGGTGCCCAGCAACAGGGCAAGGAGCAATGGGCACAAATTAGAATGCAGAAAGTTCCACTTAAACATAAGGAAAAACTTCTTCACTGTGAGGGTGACAGAACCCTGGACCAGGCTGCCCAGAGAGGTTGTGGAGTCTCCTGCTCTGGAGACTTTCAAAACCTGCCTGGACATGGTCCTGTGCAACCTGCTCTGGGTGAACCTGCTTTAGGAGGGGGGTTGGACTTTATTATCTCCAGCAGTCCCTTCCAACCCCTACCATTCCGTGATTCTGTGATTTTTTTTTCTACCAAGAATCTTCCTACTTTTTCTTTGAAGCCATGTAAACATCTGAATGCATCAGCATTATCAACAGAGGACACACAGTGAGGCAAATGAACTGGCAGCCCATTGAATGCTGTTGGTAAGATTGCTTTACACATTAATTGTAGTTCTTAACTGTTGCTTTATTTCTGTGCTCCTTCCTTACATACTAACTGAAAGAAGGTTGCTTCTGTACAACTTGGGATTGAAATACATCACCTTTTTAGTCTGCTCAGTACTCCATCCTTGAGTGTTTCTCAAACTCCTTTATTTCTACAGAGAAATTTAACTACAGTTAGGATATTTTTATAAATTATTGTATATTTTAGCATGATATTCTTATTAGACTACAGTATAATAATATGTGCTATAAATTATTATATATACTATATATCATATAGTTGCCATTATTAGACTAACACCTTTCTTTAACTTTACTCCACAAGCCCTGGGCATGGGAACAATCCCAGCAGCTTTCAAACTGAGTGGATCCTCCTTGCATCTTGAGTGAATCCATCACATAATGACCAGGACCCACCTCACTCCTTTACTGTCCTCTGTACCAGAGACATCACAAGGTTCCTGAGACCGGGCATCTCCTTACTTCCCTCTTACATCTGCTAAGGAAATTCAGTGAGTATAGTAAATCTCCTGTCATTTGTGTTCTCATTACTATGTGGACTATAATTGGTAGGAATTCCCTAGGATATCCTGCATCCTTGTGACATAGTTTGCCCTTAACCCAGAAGACAAATGACTAAACTGGTTCCATTTCTTTGAATTCAGGACACAGATGTCTTGGCACAGGATTTGCACTGAAGAATCACAGCTCAGTATTACCGGTCTTTTTCCTTCCTCTCACTGCTAGACTGCTCACGGCCAAGAGCTGGACTGTCACAGGCCTTATAAGCTTCTTTTCTTAACCTGGCTACTTAAGGAAATGAGACATTTCCAATACTGCTTTTCATCTGTTGGGTAGTTGGTTTGGTTTGGTTGTTTTTTTTTCTGCCTGGTAGTTAACAGGAATCCATTGGGAAGCTTTGAAACTTCCCCTACATCTGAAAGAGGGAGAGTCAGAACAAAAATTACGTTCTTATTGGGTCTGTGGCAATAAACAGCTATGGGAGAACAGGGAGCTAAAATACTGCCGTTGCAGGGGATTATTGGACACAAAATGTGACATATTTTAGGTGGCAGTGGGCAGCTGATGAGCCAGCAAGCTCAGAGCATGCTACCTGTAATCGGGGATCTAATTAATGTCTATAAATACACAAGGGCTGGGTGTCAAGAAGGCAGGGACAGCCTCTTTTCACTTGAGCCTTGTGATAGGAAAAGGGGCAGTGGATTCAAGCTCGAGCACAGCAAGTTTCATCACAACATGAGGAAGAACTTCTTTATTGTAAGGGTTGTAGAGCATTGGAATAGACTTCCCAGAGAGGTTGTGGAGTCTCCTTCTCTGGAGACTTTCAAGACCTGTCTGGATGCATTTCTGAGTGATCCTGCTCTGGCAGGGGGGTTGGACTCGATGATCTTCGGAGGTCCCTTCCAACCCCTACCATTCTGTGATTCTGTAATACTGGTGCCTCTTGTTTGTCCACCACTCAGACTGAGGTGGACAAACATATAGGAAATAAAGGTTCAGGAATTTTAATACTATTGGAACAACTTCTTTTATTGCCTTACGTTATCCTTTTAAGAACATACTGATTATGATTCTAAAGCTAAAGTCAGGCTTCGTGTTTGTATAACTCTTCTATTTGAGGATCACAATGTACTATATGAGCATTGGATTATTTTCACACACACGCCTTCTGAAATTAGGTACTCGCTGTATTAGTAAGTAAACCATGTCAACTGACTTTGCTCATCTAAAGTACAGCCCAAACTTCTTCTTAGTGGGCCTTATTCACTAATACCTTTTAAATATACCTCTGTACAAAGAATACATATGGAAAATAAAATAACAGTAAATGTGTCAACTGTGTAAAATACTCGGACAATGAACTATGAAAATTATTAGCCTTCTTAACTGTTGATTAAAAACTATACTAGTTGGTTCCATATATATGATATTAATCCTGAAAAGAGAAAGTATGAAGAATAATAATAAATTTGGAATGCTTTCAAACATACTGATTTTCTGGGAGTTTCAGAGGACACATTTTTGTTTAATTGTATTTCTGGGCTGTTGCCAGGCTGTCATTATTCCCTGGAGCTGAATCTCTGGACGTCAGGGGTTCTCCCCTGGAGCTGCATCTATAGACATTAAAGATTCAGAGTTGATATATACCTTAAGCTACGAGAGATGGGGGACTTGGGTCTAATTACATTTCATGCCCATTTAAGGTTCTTTAACCTTAATGCAGAATCCTTGATGCAAATGAAAATCGGGTCCTCAGTCACTTCAAATGTATTCACAAAAAAGGTTAAAATTCTGTTTAACTTCCTCTTCTTATCAAAGTCTTGGAAAAAGAGCCTTTTCACAGCCACTGAGGCACTGCATGTTTTATCTGAAGTCTGCTGTTTAAAAAGGGTGATTGATTTCTCCACATTAAGAGCAAAATAGCAGGAGATCTGTGTTTCACTAACTCTTACACCTACCTGCTAGCAACAGAGAAGCCCACTATTCAAAACAAAATGGGATTTCTGGGTTTTAACTCTAGGACTTGCAGGGCTCAATTCCTTTGGCCTCGTCTTAAACTAAGAGCCAGAAATTATTTCCCCATGAGACTTCAAGTTCGATCTTTGCCAAGGCCATGGGTCACTTTATTGCATCCAGAAGTTTACTCTAAACTTAGCTGGTGATGTGTCGATGTGATGAGGTTTCAGCACATGATACTTCATAGTGACTGAAGCTGGTTCCCATGATTTTTTTTTAATTCAGTTGGGGAATAGGAGTATATAAAACCCTAATATAATTCTCAGGTTTTATGACTCCATCCTGCTGTTTTCCAGAAATGCAAGCAGGACCTTTGATTTCTCACTTCTATCTGTAGCCCATATTGTTATTCACAGGAAAGAGAAATAAAACTGCCATGTAGATGCACTGCAGTGAAAAAAAATAAATTACTAATTAAATGTGGAGCGAGTGACTACAATAAAACCTCTTGGTAATATGCTTGGCCACCGTGGGACAAGAGGTCATGCCTCACATGCCAAGAATGACAGCGTGATGCTACAGGGGTTTGAGAACCAGTTGGAGAGTCAGTTCTCTAGTTCAGTGACCTCACTTCAGTGGGAACTGCATAAACACAGAAGTTGACCGAGTAAATTTAGATGTATTTATAACTCTCTTGTGTAGTGAAGTACACAAAAAACAAGGCATGTAGAAATTACAGATTGCCAGTAATGGTAAAAGAAAACAACAACAAACACAACTTTAAATGTATATAATACAGAGCAGGCAAGGAAAAAACCCCACCCTTCCAGGGAAGACTGCCCATGGCTCGGTGACACTCAGCTTTACCACACCAGGGTCCTTTTTCTCTCTGGTTTGCCTCTAAGAGGTGCCTCTATCTTATTTAACAGTCTGGACAGAACATATTGGCTGAGGTCCTCTGAGAAACTTGCAATAACATTAAGGCTTCCTCGCCTCAGTGCCTAGCTGGAAAAGGAGAACATAGTTTTCTTGCTCACTGGGTATCATACAGAGAAAGTATTCAAATTATTTCTTTAAAATGAAAGGAAGGAAATACTAACTAAGAACTGCCTTGAAAGGAATTAAAGAACTACTTTAATTTTCTTGAGGTTAAAATGAAAACTCTTCTCAGTCCGGTCTCCCACACATCCCATTCCCATACATTTTGTAGAGACCTATAGGATGATGTAAAACAAGTCAGGAAGCAACACAGGAGATTGCAATTCTCATTAAAACCATTGGTCTGTCTTGTGATTCAAAAGCAATTCTCTCATCCTCAGCTCTGCTAGACAGTGCTTCATGTATGCCACCTTTGCCCTCCCAGTACATCCTGTGCAAACTGTATGCTGGGACAATCATCTGCAAGGAGTGAAGACCCAACAGGCAAGTCTTCCACATTATGAAACTGAAACACAGAGGTATTGCAAAAAAGCACACAGAAATGAAGATTTTTTTTATGAGCACATGTAATAAACCATCTAGAAAACTAGTACTGGGCCCTTGTCACGGATCAAGTGTTAAAAGGAGAGCTGTCCGCGCAGGAGTCCCGCTCTAGTCACTGCCTTGAAAGGTCTCCCTGTGAGCTGTAATTTTCATCCAAAGGTTTATTTTTATGAAGCGTCTCTTCATCAGCAGCTTAACAGTTTCATGGACTCAAAATTCGAAGCAGAAATAATTTAATCCTTCAGTCTCTGAAGCACATCATCCTCTATTGCTATGCAGCACTTCTGGAGTAAGATAGACAGTGGCGCAGTATAATTTCCTGACTTGCAGTTACAAAGGGCATTCTATGCTTTCTTTGGGAAAAAAAAGGCCATATTTGAGTATTTTCAGACTTCTAGTATTTGTGCCTCTTTTCAGGCTCTATTGACAGTGCTACAGGAAGTTTAGTATTAAATACCTTTTATCCCTTAGGATGTGTAGCAGCTGGGCTGGCTGACGGACTTACAACTCTGCACATTTTTCAAATGTTTCCTTCACTGCTTTTTAGGAACAGCTATTTTTTATAAACCTTTTGTAGCTTCTAATTCGTCCAACCTTTATGGAAATGTCTTTCCAAATGAACAGCAAACAGTCTCTTCACTACGTCTGAATCACTCGGTTCTGTCCTTCCCACTTAATCTTGTGCTTGTTTTTAGTTTCCCTTCCTCGTCTTTATTCTGTTTGTGAAAGTTTATTTTGCCATATTTTTGCGTGCAATTTAATTTTTCCTATCCTCCTATTCGTAAAAATATTTTTATTTATACATATACCTCTTACCTTTCCATTTCAAAAAAAATCTGGTTGGGTTTATTTTTTTTCCCTTCCCATTGCTATAGTTCTTTGTAGAGATTTTTGAGTCCACAGCATTAGTAAAAATATTTTGTGATGGTGAGAGAAGTGAGTTTGCTTCTTCCTGCTTGCAGGCCTGCAGGCTTCCTCTCAGTCATGCAGGTTTCCTTGGCTTCTTGTTAAGAAAAACAAAACAACAACAAAAAAAAAGAGAGAGAAGAACTATGTGTTCTTGGCTTGTCACAGTATTTTACTACCTTGAAGGACAGAGATCAGCTTGTTGAGCATAAAGTGAAAACTTTAGAACAAGCAGCTTGGTTTTGCTTTTTTTTTAAATAATTTTTATTTGGCATCACCAGTCAAGCCTTTCATGTTGTTGGAATCTATTGCTGTCTTTGAAAAATCAGTCATCCTAAGCTGGTACAAAATCAGTTCAAAGAGAGATTTTTCTTACTCTATGATTTCTTAGAAGCTTTCGAATGTGTCACCTCAAAAGGAGGATAATAAATACTTAAAATATGTTCCTACTCTCTCCTATGAAGCAATAATAATGGATATAAATTCTGGCCTTCCACATATCACAACACAAAAGCTATGTTGAAAGAATATTAAGAGGTTGAGAAGTCAAATCCTGAGAAGTCAGGAAATGCCGACCAGCATTATTTTGGCTTCCATGCACCTCTGCATGATGATACAGTTCTTAGTTATATATGTGCACCATTTAAACAAAAAAAGAAAAAAAAAAAAAAAGAAAGAAAACAGAACAAAAAGTTCACGAAGTGAGGAATTACTGTGTATTTGCTTTCTCTTTATGGCTGGGTGGATGATCCACTATACAGACCTCTGTTGTTTTGACTAACAAGCTGACCACTAGTAGTGATAGGTTCTCATGTTTTGTGCTAAAGAAATTGGTTTTGACTTTTATAGACTCATAGAATCATTAAGGATGGAAATGACCTTCAAGATCATCAAGTCCAACTGTCTACTAAGTATTATCAGAACCACTAAACCATGTCCTGAAGTGCCACATCTAGACAATTTTTTAGCGCACAAATATATGTTATTGTTGGGTAAAATATGAAAGTTAAGCAGCTTGGATCCATTCCAGGATTTGGAATGGGATGTGTTCTTGTGTGCAAGACTGTTCTGCTTGTTATCCCTGAATATGATCCTTCCTCCTTCTACCTTCTCCTACAAGTTTGTCTTCTACCACTTCAACAGATTGAAGTCCATCATTTAGTTCACTTACAGACCTCTGCCCAGTCTCACTCTTCTTGTGCAGTCAGGTTTAAGATCAAAACTGTTATCTGAAAACCTCCATTCGGCCATCCCCTAACACGTGGAAGTACTTGAACTCTGAAGAGCTGGGGTTCATCTAGTTGATGTAGTTGCCATAGGCTCCTCTTACAGTCAGAGGAAAAGAAACCGCAACGTACAAGGCACTTTGAGACTTCAGGAGATAAATTGCTGCCCAGACTTATCTAACGCATTGTCTTAACACCCATTCACTCTGAATTTTATGCAAAGGTGTTTCTTAGTAACATACTAACTGCCATTCCAACTGTTGGCAGCACTTGTTTCAGATTTTCTTTTTTTTTTTTTTTTTTCTGAGCTGTTATCTTTTTAGATCTGCTCAGTTTCTTGGATTTTTTTCCTCCATATTTTTTTTACTTGCTTGTTCTGCTTAGTTGGGCTGGATCTTGGCTTCTTTATTATCTTAATTGGCATTTTGGCTCTTTTCTTCCAAGAGCAGTGTATCAGCATTTAAAGGTTTGACAGGTTAACGATGACAAAAAGGAATATACTTAAATCTCATTATATTTTTCCACTTCAAAGAGTTTTCCTCATATTTATTAATGTATCTTCACAATATTTAAGACTGAACTCTCATTGCTGTTTCAAAGCTAGGTAAGCCAAGGTGCAGACATTAAAACCTCACCTTCTTGTATAGCTAACAGGTACAAACAGCGAGCAGGAGGCCTGTGGGAAGCAGCAGAGGTCTGGTACCGTGAGGTTTTTCAGAGCGTGTGTTTGGTGTTGTCCAGCTTCACCAAACTCCTCGAATCCGTGCTCCACTGTACTGAATTTAAATACCTTAATCATCTTTAAAAAAACATTGTATTCTCATAGGCTGCTGTAGTACTCCAAACTTCACTGCCTACACCAAACTGAACCATTCTGTACCTGGTCTAAACCAAACTAGCACGGTGCAGTAACACCTTACTGCATCTGGGTGGATTTTGTCTATATGCGATATAAAATGCCTCCGTGTACACTAAAGTGCAAAAGAAAAGAGCAGACTAATGATTAAGGTTCTCAAACTTCACGGATTACGGGAGGAACTATTACAGTTGTCTGTTCAAGCTGCCCTCTCCCCATAAAGGCTTCAGTCCAAAGCACTGCAGAAGACAGAGGCTCATCCCTCCGTTACAGAATATTGGCATTGCCACTTGTGCTGATAGATGGCAAAAGCACTACCGTGCAAACATCTCTATTGATTTAACTCTCAAAATACACTACCTCACTAGAGATGAAAAAGTAATGTGGGCTTTAATACGATTTTTTTTTTTTTAGCCATTTATTACGCTAAACTACTAACACTCATTCTAACCAGAGCACGTGAATACTGTACGTCACAAAACAATCAGGGCAGGCAGGTAAACTCTTCAGCTCTGTCTGTGTGATAGTCCACTGCCACTCTTAGAATGTACAGATGATGGAGGAAGAATGTTCTCCATATAATATTTGATTCTAAATCATTACCAATGCAATCGTTAGAACAGTATCTCTCCATTAAAGGTTGGAAAAAGAGAAAGTAAGATCATCAGGTATCATGGCTTTCGTTTTATTCTGTTGTGGTGATTGTTCATTTGTTACTAAGCTGCGTTTACTTTCATTTCCAAGTATGAACTCATTCTATCCCTTTGCTTTAAAGAAAAACTCATTCACAAAACCCCGTGAAATAGAATTGAGATCACTGCTACACTTTTGCATAAAACATTCAAGAAACAGTACTCCTAAATATCATAACCTAGGACGTTAAGGTGCTACCCCACACAAAACATTCTCTTCAACAAGTTACAATGAATCGTTTTCCCCAGCACTGTTTTAAAACTCGCTATCCCAGGCTGGCATTCATTACCGCTGCGACAAAGCTTCTGCAGTGCATTGTGCACGAGGTTTGAGGAAAATTAATATACTATTAGAAACAACTGTGAATGCAGAAAACAGCCTATAATGGAAGGTTCTATTGTCATCGGATCTCTTTTCTTTTTCACCAGCAACTGATAAATCCATCGTAGCATTTTGTTATATGTTTTGAAGTGCAAACTAATAGCTAGTAAAGGCGCAAGCACATTTGCACATCAGAATTAATATTTTGTGTCTCTCTAAGTGGCATGTAATATATCAAGCACCAGCATATGCTAATGATGCCTCATTTGTGGTTCCAAGACACAGTACACATACTGAATATAGTAATGGTTTTGCTTAAGCCACAGTTAAGACTTGTCCGACTTCAAGAGGAATTGTAATTATTTAAGTTCACTTGGAGGATTCACCTTCCAATACGTTGCATTCCATAGGGTCTGTATCTGCAAAACACTTCAGCTGTAGTAGGCACAAAAAGGTGAAGAATGCTTAAATTTCAGTTCCTGCTGAAATTTCAGACGACTTTTAAATGAAGTATTCTGAGCACAGGAACTGTTCCTTCAGATACAGAGCCTCCAAGCGGAACGCACGACCGAAGGACAGCGTCGTATCATAAACGCACCTCGGCTCTGAAACGACTTTGAGCCAGCCTGCCTGTTTTATCCCCTCGCGTTTCGTTTGCCAAGACGAAGTGACTGTATTCATAAGGTAGTGTTTATCTTCCAAATAACCACTTCACGTAGATTTCCATGAAATCTGCGCTAGAAAAGAGCCTGAACTTTTCATTTCTTTTTATTGTTCGGCTCCACTGGAAAAAACCAGTTTGCAGGGCCAAAGACTGAGGAGATCTGCTTCCTTAGCTGTCGCTTTGCAATGAGCTGCAGAAACAGATTCTCAGGAAACTGCACATGTATTTTAAACATATTTCTAATTGTTAGCACGCTGTGCAAACCTACGCAGTTCAAGTTTCAGCCTCAGGTACAGAAATGAGGGTATTTGGAAGGCGTTCCATATTCCTCGTATCTTCTCCCACGTTTTTTTTTTTGCCATATTTGGTGCTTTTGGACTTAATACCCACAGCGGCATCGTGATTCTAAGCACGCGATAGCAAAAGACATCAGAATTAAGTGCTTAGCCTAAGCCCATTTTCCCCCTTTCCCTTGCTCCCACTTCCCAGGTCCTGTGCCAATGCTGCTTCACAGATTCTTTGTTCCAGCAGTGGCTCGGGTGACCCTGTCATCATTTTGTGTTCTTGTTTCTCCAGCAAAGGGCTACGGCACAACAGAACAGGTGGGCTGAGCGCGGGCTTGCAGGGGAGGGGGGTGTCCTGGCAGACCACATGCCAGAGAGGAGGTTGTGAAGATGGAGACAGTCCCGCATCCCAGGATGATACTGCAAAAGGAGGTGACTCCAATGCCTGATTGTCTTTGCAGTCGCGCAGGCAGAAGTCCTTGTCTTCCCCATGAGGATCATCTTTAAGAACAGATCATAGAATCATAGGATGGCAGGGGTTGGAAGGGACCTCTGGAGGTCATGGAGCCCAACCTCCCTCATGTTTAGCCCCCCCCAGATGGTTAGAAGAAGGGAAAAAAAAAATCTACTTTTTTTTTTTCCCTGGATGTTACATTTCCCATGTCTTTTCTCACCTATGTATTCTATACTTCCCTTCTTTTTTCTGGTCACATCCCTCCTGCCCAAGTCCCTTCTCCCTTCAGCCTTCCCTTATATCCCATATTTTCCTATTTCTGTCACACTTTCATTTTTCCTCTTTCATAGAACCACAGAATCACTCAGATTGGAAAAGACCTTTATGATCAAGTCCAACTGTTAACACTGCCAAGTCCACCATTAAACCATGTCCCTAAGCACCACATCTACACATCTTTTAAATACCTCCAAGGGTGGCAACTCAACCACTCCCCTGGGCAGCCTGGTCCAGGGCTTGACAACCCTTTCAATGAAGAAATTTTTCCTAATATTCAACCTAAACCTCCCCTGGTGCAACTTGAGGCCATTTCCTCTTATCCTATCACTTGTTACTTGGGAAAAGAGACCGACACACACCGGGGGTAGAGAGCTTTAAGGTCCAGCACCTCAATGCCCTTCTTGTAGCAAGGCCCTGAACACAGCATCTGAGGCACAGCCCCACCAGGGCTGAGTACAGGGGGACAATTGCTGCCCTAGTCCTGCTGCTCACACTATGGACTATACAGTCCAGGATACTACTGGCCTTGCTGGCCACCCGGGCACACTACAGGCTGATGTGCTCCCCTCGGCCCCTGTGCTTGCAGGTCCCTCACACCCATTTCCCAGAACCACTCCTGTACTTTCCAGAGACTCCTTTTCCCAGCCTGCCCCCCTGAAACGCCCGACCCGCCGCCTCCAACCCGCAGCACAACGCCGGTCTGTTTTGGGGCCGCCTGGGAGCCCGGCTGCCCCCACAGCGACGGCTGGTTGGGAAGGGAAGCGGAGCGGTCCGTGGGGAGTCACCCACGCAACGCAGCGGGGCTGAGGCCCGGGCGCAGCCGCCCGATCCCCCAGCCCCTCACCCCCGGCTTTTCCGCCAACAACACCCCCTCCCCGCCACCCCCCCCGGCGGCGGCGCTGCGCCTGCGCGGGGG
>WTSP01013926.1:0-56709 GCA_025331215.1 Actenoides lindsayi
TATTATTATAGCAGTTGTCCTGGGAAGAGCCACAAAAGACTAGAATAAGCTTTACTTCTGAATTGAAACCTCAGCCAGCATGAACTGGGCTTTCAATTTGTTTTCCAGTGACCTGGGTTCAGATTTTGGGAGGCCTGGTGCTAGGCATCCTACAGGTGGCAAAGCTCATGGTTCTCTTCTGCTCATGTAGACTGAACAACTGGGTGCTGCTTTTGTTTTGTTTAACTGTCTTCAACTTGTATTATCTCTGTGGATCATCTCTGCCAGGAGGAGTGACAGACATATGAAGTTTATGAACTAGTCACAGTGTGTATTTTACCAGTATTACCAAGCTTACAAATGAGACTTTAAGACACCCTTAATGAATACATCTGTTTTTTAAAAGTAATTTAGTGTCCCCAGACAACAGCAGCAACTTCAGATCATGCAACCTGGGCTGTGTCAGAACAGAAGTAGAAGCAGACTTCATATTGCAAAGCTGTCCAGTCTCTGCCCTAAACAATAACCTGTGGGAACCACAAACAAGAGAAGTTGAGCTCCCAAGAGAGTGGTCAAGACTGCAGAGGGGGAAACAACTCTGAGGACTGTGTCTTGGTATTCACAGGAAAATCATTTAGGCACTTGGAAGTAAAAATCTTGTGTTCCATATACTTACAGGGGAGAAATGTAACGTAATCCATAGGAAAAAGCAGGACCCAGGTAGAGCTTGCACTGGAAGATCTTTTCTGGAGGGTCCCTTCATGTTTCTGTGATTCAGCATCTACTTCTGTCTCTTTACTAGGACAAGCACTTTTTACACATACATTTATTTACTATAAGAGGTGCTTAACCTCCACACCTCTTATTAAAGTCAATGGGAAAAGAAAGTCTCTGCTCTGACCATAGATCATTAGCTTGAGAGGATGTTAACTGAACCCCAGCAATCCAAGATAACTTCAGTAAAATCCATGATGCTCAGTCCTAGCATTTAATCTGTCCAGACAAGTCAGCTACCAGGATTGGAGCCCAGGCAAGCTGGGCTTTTAAAAGTCACTTTTAAAATGAACTGGTTTTGGAGTAAGGTTTCCATTTCCTTTGCAGGCAACATTGACAGCCACGTGCTAAAATAAAATTAAGGAGAATCTTGAGTGTGTTTTCTCAACTGGCTTATTCTAGAGGAAAGTGGGAAATATTTTAAGAGCTATGTTGCAAGTTCAGTCTGAATGTCTTGACCCCTGGGATTATTTAGCCTTAAGCCTGGATGTAATAACTTTACCCAGCTCTGGAGATAGAAATGTTGTGTCGGACCTCCATCTCAGCACAAATTTTTGAGACTTCAGAATATAATGTCTCCATTGATCATCTGGTGAGGGAAGTGTCATAACAAGTGTTATAAAAATGATTAGTGGGACAGCAGTAAACTGACTCACAAACAAGTATTTTTAAAAATAATTTTGGCTTCTCTTTAAAAGACTGCTGGCTCTTGCAAAGCAGGACCTGTGATGTTGTCAAACTCACAGTTCCTTGCCTGGCAACTCACAAAACCTGTAGGCTATATGCAGACAAGCAGCTATTTAACTGGTGTGTGGGAGACAGGTCTTTCAGGTTACTTGTTACATTGCCACATCAGCAGGTAGCTTCACATATCAGGTCCTTATAGGTCACTTTTGTACCAGAGGAAAAAGGTAAGCATGACTAACTTCATTTTACATTAGTTACATGTCCTTGGAAAGGGTTGGTTACAAAGACAGACTATTTGAGAGTCATGTGAGATAGTCCAAGTATCAAAATGCAGTTCCCAGAGAGCAACACGCCTCAAGAGCTTGTTTTAAGTAGACAGAAATGCAAACTGTGCCACAGCTGTATCCAACGGGGTGGCAGGTTCCTTTAGAGCTCAAACTGCATTGCCTGACTCGAGGAGTATCAAAAGACAAACAAAGCTGTACCACCTGGTGAATCCTGACCTGTATGTTTTATAAAAATTACTTACCTTCCAGCAGAGTTGTTATCTGTCAAAATCTCCAGTTCTAGGAAGTGTCGATTTCAATTTATCCAGAATACAGACAGCACAGAGACCATGTCAGCACAAACTTCCACTTTCCTGACACTGCTGCGGTTCTTACTCTGGGAACAGGATACAGATCTACCTTTTCCTTCTCCCTTGGACACTCATGTCACCTTAGGATAGAATCGAATGCAAGTTTTTTAAAGACTAAATATTTACCTGGATCCACAACAAAAGAGGAAGACACAGCTGGCAGAGTACCAGCCTTGGACCTTGGATCTCTCAAGATGTAATTTTGTTCCTTACAACACGACAGGTTTTCTGTGTGACAACAGGCACAGCCAAGCCCTGCTGCAGGAAGTAGCAACAGTCCCCATATTCACTCAGTTCTGTGCTCTAAACCAGAGGTGGAATGTAACAGGACTTTACACACACAAGGAATTATTCAGATACCACAGAGAAGTTGTGTAAATACCTCCAAGAAACAGCAAGAGATGTTTGTTCTGCATGATTATCATCATGACATCCAAAACCCACTGCACCAGATTAATTTATCAGCAAGACACAGTCATAAATACATGATGCCTTTCAAGCACTGTGACATTCCCTTCCTGCAGATGGCTGGAAATGTTCTTAGATACAATATTTGCAATTAGCTTACTGATGAAATTAGTGCTCTGAAATGGTTAGTTTTATAGATGTCCATGTTGCTCCCTCTGTGGCTATTACTATTAACCTCTTTGAGACTCTGGCTGAGAGTGCTTTCTCAGGACTGTAATATTGACAGTGCAGGTCAGGAAGAAACAGCTCAGCACAAGCAGAGAAGTGGAGTCCCCAGGTGGGTGATTCCCCTGGGGCTCTGACAAACTGTGTGTTAATCCCTGCTCGACTGCTGACCCTGAACCAGTCATTCACCTCTGTTTCTTCCTCAGTAAAATGAGGACAGTGTTATTTACTGCCTCCCAGTCCTCCTACCCCTGGCAGAAGACATGCTCAGAGTCATCAGCTTTCCCAGTGGTCAGTTCTGGCATCTCCTTTTTGCATGAGTAATCACCATTGCTGGCAGGTGCTGCTCTGCTCTCTCATTTACTCAGCAGGAGGGTTTGGGTCATATGTTCAAATCATTCAGGAAAAATCCCTCCAACTATTACCCCTGAATTTCCCCAGAAGAACAATCCCGGTGCCCTCACTGCTACGGACACTTGGCCCTTGCCTGCAGACTGGAAGCACATCAGTGATGGAAAGGATCCATCAGTAATACAGGGACCTCATAGGTCACATCAGGGATCCTGGAGGGTCCCATGCATCCAGGACACAGTTGCTTCAACCCACTTTGTCACTGTTTACTGCTTTGTGTTATCAGAATCTGCGAAAACAGAGTCTCTTTGATGAAAAGCAAACAGGAAACTCAGAATTGAGATGAAGTCTGTAGTCCTATTCTCTTTGTACCTAAGACCATCAGTGTCTCAGGCTGTTTTTCACCTTTCACTGACAATAAAGTAATTTTCTTATAAATAAGCAGCTTGTTATCTGAAAGAGGACTGGAATGAATCATAGCAGAGACATGAATCAAAGAGGACTGGCATGAAAAGCTCATACTCATTTTTGAACACTGCATTATGCCCTGATAAATTGGCAGTGGCTTATGGCTCTATCAATAGGACATGATCCCTGGAAGAATGACACATTTCCGAGAAATCCTCAACAGACCCAAGCACGTATTATTGATGAGCTGGGAGGAAATCATCTGGGTCTTGCTACAAACCCAAGGCTTGACTCTGTTTTGCTGGAAGGTCTGCCAGTCTTTTTGATTATGGCTTCCTTCTAAAATAAAGTAAATTTCCTCTGACACAAAGGATTTTGCATTAGCCTGCAGCTCAGAAGACCTGTACTCTCTCCTCGGTTCTGCTTCAAACACCATGGGTGATCCTGGAAAAGACATGTTGAAAAGGTGCAACATCAAAACCCAAGGGAGGCAATCCAGTTGGCTGACTGGCAAAGCCTTACCCTCACTGTCACCCCTGTAATGGTACCAGAAGTCTGATGATCTGGCCAGGGCAGAGGTCTGGGCTGGCAGAAAAGGCAGGTTTGTTATTACTGAGCTGGAGTAAGACCTCCCTGCCCACTGCAGGGGATTTCTCCCTTGCCTTGGCTATGATATCAGGCTAAGATGCTGCGTTTCCTTTCCAAGGCAAAGAAGTGCTAAATTAGGGGTTTTTTTACTGTTAGGGCTGCCATGTGGTCAGACAAGGCCTGGGAGCAGCGACAGACAAGAGTACCTGGTTGGGAGCAGGGAAGGAGGAATGAAACAGTTTGCTTTAACCATCAGTGAGCTGTTCAGTTGATCCAGGAAACCCCTTGAAAGAAATTTGCAGCCTCAGGTTACAAATACTGAGATAAGTTCTTTGCTGAGTTGTCCCCAGAACCAGCTCATCACTGAGTCAGGTAAGTATCAGAGTAAAGGAAGTACATCAAGTCTGCTAGGGTAACAGGTATCTAGCACAGCAGCTAACCTGTATCATTAAACCACATCCTAAACCACCTATTTAGCAGCTAACCTGTGTCATTAAACCACATCCTAAACCATCTATTTTCACCTTGGCTAGATCTGTCTGTCACGTACTTCATACATTGTGTGATGTTTCTATTTAAACTCAACCTTGGAGCTGGAGCTTCCCTTTAATGCACTCTTGTGCAACCACGCAACAGAGCATCACAGGGATCCGATCTAAATTGTATGCCTAGACATCATAAATACCCTTTAAGTAGTCTCACAAAAAATGAAAAGCATTCAACTGCTGCAAACAATCTTGGCTATCCAATAGCACTCACTCTTCACTGCAGTATTTGCAGACCTACTTTGGAGAACTTTTCCATCTTCTCCTGTTTCCTGCAGGGATATTATCTGTGTTTGCGAGGATTCAATTAATGCCATTGATGTGGAATGTTGTTCCATTCATCACCGGCCACTGCATCTAATGAATAGGATAATCTAATTCTCCCCAAATAAATATGACACCAAATTAAAAGAGTTCATAAACAGCCTCCAAAATGGAGTGAGTTTATTTCAATTTATTGGCTTTTAAATTGCACTGGATCTCTCAAGTACCAACCTAGCTATAAACAAGTCAGTGACAGAGTTTGAAAGTTTATTATCACTAATGTTTGCCTTTATTTATACTAGAATTGAGTATTAGTATTATCTGGAAGAACAGCAAAAGGAAGGTCATCCAAATGCCACAGTTTTTAACCACAATTTTCCTACGCTATTGAAAGAGCTTTAAGGCGCAATATATTCTAGACAATTATTTCTGCTGTGTTTACTGTCACTGAAACATTTAACAAAGTGGTTATGACCTATCATTAGAACCATGTGAAAAGTTCACCAGCAAACCAGTAAAAAGTAGCAATGCCTACTGGGTACTTGGAGAGTTTAAGAAGAATCTTGTCTTTCTATCTTTCACCAAAAACCCCTCAAACTAACACTTCTTCCAACTTTTTGCCTGCTATAATTTTATTTGGGAATCAGCTGTTAGATAAATGATTACATACGTGAAGACAAATATCTCATAAAGCTCTTCATTGAATGTAGACTGGTTTTCAATATTGTACATTGTCTGACCAGCCTTTCCAGAATACTTGGCAGGAAAAGAGGTAAGTAATGTGGCTGTGGATTTCTTACAGGATGATCTGGATGAGAGAGGAAGGGAAAGGAATTGTAGGTTTAGTGTGATGCTTACAAATGACGTCATACTGGATCACCAGTTTAACTCTGGACAGTATCTAGTGCTTTAGGAGAAACAGGTCTTGTGCTTTACTGCTTAAAAATCCTGTTTATTTAACAGCTTCTATTATGAAATCAGAACACTGTCCTGGAATTAATAAATTTAGTGTCGTTACAGACAGTCCTGGGAACTAAAGATCTATCTCTACCTGGCTTTTACAATTAGTCCATTACTCACAGTAACACAGCCCTAGCTTAGAAATCCAGAGCTATCACGTCTGTAGAGCAGAAAACTGCTTTGTGCATGGGTTTTCTTCCAGTCCCAGAAGCATGACAAGCAGTGAGGAATAAGTGGCTTTACCACAGAATCATAGAATAGTTAGGGTTGGAAAGGACCTTTAAAGGTCATCTAGTCCAACCCCCCTGCAAAGAGCAGAGAAATCTTCAACTAGATCAGGTTGCTCAGAGCTCCCGTCCAACCTGACCTTGAATGTTTCCAGGGATGAGGCATCAACAACATCTCTGGGCAACCTGTTCCAGTGTTTCACCACCCTCTTCCTTATATCTAGTCTAAATCTACCCTTTTTTAGTTTTAAACCATTACACCTTGTCCCATTGCAACAGGCCCTGCTACAAAGACTGTCCCCATCTTTCTTATAAGCCCCCTTTAAGTATTGAAAGGCTGCAAATAAGGTGTCCCCAGAGCCTTTTCATTTATATAATGATTTTCGAAGACATTTTTTCATTTCAGCCCTAGACTCAGCCTGTAATACTCTGTGTGCATAGCGTGGACTCTGAAAGCTTCTTCTGCTTTACCTGCAAGCAGAGAGCAATGGCTGGGATGGTGACTGCACTGAGATAACCATGAGATCCTGTTGTATTTAAGCAGTAATTGCTTGAATTAATATGAATGATATGATATGATCTTGGGGAAAGCAGTAGGTCCATTTATTTAGTAAGAAATCCTATTCTGAGTCTAGGATACCATATTATTGAATGAATGTTCTAGCATTTTTGGTTAGGGAAAAAGAATTCTAAATAGCTAATAAACTTCTGAACAATAAGCTGCGTACAGATTTGTTCAGCATAGAGTATGAACAAGTTTCTGCACCTTCCTTTTGCTACTTTTCTGCTGCAAACTAGAAAGTTGATCATGACTTAGCATTTCTTACAAAATATTTCCTATTCGTATGTCATAGTTGCTTCCCAGCTAAGTAATGAAGTAAGATTAAGGTGAAAACCTGGAAACTGTGGAAAGCAAAGCCTAAGTCACTAAGACAGGAAGGTTGCAAAGATGTTGGATGATGCTGATATGCTTCATAAGCTGTTCAGGAAGTTCTGGAAAGTCAAGAAGTTGACATCAGCTATACCCTTCTTTTTTCTTGTCTAGGCCTTTTCAGATCTGTTTAAATTCAGAATTTAGCCCCCACAACATTGATTGAGAAGATTGCTAGTGACATTTAAAGCAACAACTCTTCTCTCCCTTTTGAAGGGCATCAGCCTCTGTTATGGCTAAAACAACAAGGGACCTTTGGCTTAAACTAAACCAGAAATTTAGGAGATTTATTGGAAAGTAAACATAAAATATTCCAAGGCAAACTGAAATATTCAACTTTCTCCTCTCCAAAATGTCATGTTTCAGCTCCAGTCTCATGAAACCTTTTAATAATTGTTTTTCAGCTTGAAATAGATTTTTTTAATAAAGTTGCCATTTTAAATCAATACATGGAAATGTTGGCTTTCATTTTTTCCCCTATTTTTCTGCCTGACATTATTTTAAAAGCTTGGTTACATTTCACTTATGTCTAACAAATGCCATTTTTCAGTGAATATACTACTGTCAATAACATTTTGCCCAGTGCTGACTCTGATTCTCTGCTTCCCTAGAACATTGCTACACATGACTCAGTTCCTGCTTGAACTGTAACTCAATTTCAGAGCTCTGAACTCCAAAGAACAACATCTATAACTCCAAAGAGCAATTTCAACTGAAATCCTAAATTCAATTACAGATTTGTGTTGCATTGCTCACTATTTATTTATAATATTGTGCCTACAACATATCCTGTTCTTCATTTCCACAGAGAGAACAGCACTGGTTCCTCTGTGTAATCCAGAGCTATTTATTTCTCCAAATGTTAGATCTCTGCAAGTACAGAATCTACAGACATCTGCATTTCTTTTGTAATAAGTACTTTTATCTAGCCAGTAGTGCAGGAAAGATTTCTCAGGACTATAATACCACTTGGATTTATCCATATGATTTATATGTCATAGGAAAATATCACCATATGCATTCTTCTAGTTTCAAAGAAATACTAAGTATTATGGAATGAAGTCCCTGGGAGATTTGAACTCCCATACCAATGACACCCTTAAGTGTCAGGCACATAACTTCTGGTCAGAAATGCCAGTCCTAAGCCTCCAACAGACACAAGCAGTCTGGGGCATGATACTAATGCACCATGGCTAATTTAGGTTTGGAACAGAAGGGGATCTTGGGAAAATAGGGGTATAGATTAAACAAATCATGCTTTCCTCCAAACTGAGAGAGGCCCAGCTTGCCAGGGCTGATTATTCTGTCAGCTTGTGGGAGGACAGTCAGATATAAAACCTAAAGTACAAATTTTTTCCTGCAGCCCAACATAAGGTTTTTAGTGAACAACAAATTCTCTACTGGTACTTTCTTGGAACCTCAGGGATGAGTCCTTTGGGTTCAAGTGGATGACATCAGAAGACCAATCAACAGCTATTTACAAGACCAGTATTCTTTTCAGTGATAGGAGTGATAGAGAATCAGAGTTACCTTGTTTACCTGTAGTCTGAGAAGACCTCACTGCACTGTTGGCTGCCTTGCCAGCAAAATGGGCTCCTTCAAAAAAGCCAGGCAATAAGCCACAACACTAGGAGACTCCATTATCCCATCCAGATGCCTGTGGCAGACAGTATTTTCTCACGACAGCATGTTACATTAATAAATCAACACTAATTTACCATTAATTTATTAAGAATAAAAAGTAATCAGATGTTTTCATTCAGAAAGGCTCCCATCTGCCCAGCAATAAAGATGCTCTACACTCGAGCCTTCCTTCAGTCCATCCCAGAACAATTAATGGGGCCATCCATGCTAGCACCTTCCCTTACCTCCTGGGTCACTCACTGTGCTGTCCTGTGTTCTGGCAAACTCACCCTCTGTTCTGAAGAGAAGTGCTCTCTGGGCTGCCTCACAGATGCCCCAGTGCCAGCTCTGGTGCTTCAGGCAGGGCTCTTTCCCTGCCTCACCTCAGCCCCAGCTCAATAGCCTACACCACCCAGGGGTGCCTCTGTGCACTGCTGGAGAAAACAGAGGGAACCAGGAAGATTGAACATCCTTCTCAGATGACTTCTGCCCCCTTAAAAAATATTCATAAGCATGGGGAGATGGGAAAGAGATCTTCCACTTTGCCCATATTTGTTGTTCTTTTCTTCCACTTCCTGACAGGAACAATTTATTTTTTTTTTTAACCTCAGGTTGAATGTTTAGTTATATTTTATCCAAAAATTACTCCAAACTGTTGCAAAACAGAAATACAAGCGAAGCCAAACCCATTCAATCTTTTCTTCTTTGTGACATCTTAAGCAGAGCCTTCGCTTGCCTGTGGCTGGCCACTGCCTGGGGATCTTGTGGTCACCCTTCTGGTTTTCAGGCCACATTTGCACTGCGATCATGGGAGAATTAAGCAACACTGTATCAAGTCAACTTTCTCTGGATTAGGAGCCTTCAAGAGTTAATTATCATTTATGTGCATTGGTATCATATCTGGAAGATTTTTGTTAGTTTTCCCAGGTGTCAGGAACAGAGATAGTAGTTGCAGTCAACCGTTCCTATGTACACCTAGGTGTGAGCTGAGCAGAGAGCTCAAATACCTACACCACCACATGCTGCCAGTTAGCACGGCTCCTGCCATGAGTACACCATTTTCGAGGACACAGAGCAGCTACCTAGTGAGGGACAGCAAGGTGGCATCAGTGCAGTCCCTGGAGACTCCCAGCGCACAGGTCTTCGTGCAGCACAGGAAGTGGAAAAAGACTGCCTAGGTCCTGGGCATTTTTCACACTGCCCTTGTTTCCTTTTCTTTACTGAGCTTTTATCTTGATTTTTGTGCAATAAAATCACGTTAATTAAACTGTGAATAAATAGAAAGGCCCTAAGTCAATATTAGCATTTGGAAAAGACTGGTTAGAACAGCTTAGGAATTGATTCCACTTTATTAAAGCACCTGTTCACCCAGGGAACATTTTAGCAGCAATCAATATGTAATTAAATATTTATTGATGTTTTACAGTTGTTTTGTTTCCCAGCAATTTTGGTGATAGGATCAGCTTCCCTCACTTGTTCCTCCTTCCCAGCTTTACTACTGATCTCCTGTGAGCCTATTGGCAATTCACCTTTCATCACCCAAGCTGTTATTAATAAATTGACACCACAACCCCACAGAAACAGCTCTAATCCTAACCTACTGTGCTGAACACCGGTCAATGAGAAAAGCCAACCTCTAATCTGAATAACCTGAAAATGAAAACAATGGGGGCTCCAAGATGATATAAGCACAAAAGTTTTGGTGAAATCAATAGATATCACTGAACTAAAACAACTTTGAAGAGCTGAGCTTTCATTAGTCTTTTCTAGTCAGATTTTAAGTCCCTCAGAGCTGGTTTACTTCTCATTCACTGCCTGCCCAGCTTCAGGAAATGTAAATGTTGGTGATACAACCGTATAAATCATTCACACTCTCTGCTTAGCCAATTACAAATTCTCTTTTGGCCTTTCTGAAATAATACCACAACCATGGGTAGAACGGCTTATATTTTTCCCTAAAAACTCATCACACAGGTCTGGTCAGAGGAGAACATTTCTGCAGAGGCTCTTAGCCATACCAGAGCTCAGAGGCTGCAGGGTGAGAGTCGTTAAACTGGAGTCTCCGAGGGGACAGCTGGCAGCCAATGCACCTTTTCATTACAGCTTTTAAAGCGGCTGTAAGGGAAAGCGTGCGTTGCTTAAAAGGGACCAAATCTCACCGCGCCATACCTGTTCTGCCGCTGGAACCCTGCCCTTCACCGAGGCGTTTGGGCACTACCCGGGGAGGCGGGGGGTGAGCAGGATGCTCCCCTCGCTCACTCACGCAGCCGCTCCGGCGGAGTCCCCGCACAGCCCGCCCGGACCCAGCAGGGGGCGGTGCAAGCACGGGCTGGGCCGCAGCAGCCACCACACCGCCTGCCCGGCAGCCTCTCCACAGAAAGCAGCGCCTGAACCTGCTCCGAGAAAAACCAGGGGAAGGCTGATCATCAGTGTCAATGGGAACAGCGGCTCTCGGAAATATCAAGAGGGTCCTCGGGCCAGCAGAAGGCACGTGTGGTTCCTTGTCCTTTAATGCCTGGAGCTGGTCCACGTCCCCCAAAAACTGAGTGAAGAACCTCCCCTCGATGCTCAGTGTAGAGATATACATCTAATTTATTTCAGTCCAGGTGAGTAATCAGGATACCTCTGAAAACACCAGCAATTAAAGGATCAGCGATTGAAAGCTCCTCCTCTTCATGTTCACCTGAGGAATGCAGATACCCTGACCCCAGGTCTGCTGCCTGGACTCACTAAGACGTTTTGAGCTCACCACTCTCACTGCACTAGCTCCTGCTCATTTCAGCAGTGCAAGAGAGGAACCGCCCCTCTGCCAGAAAATTCACCCACCTGATAGAAAGCTATTTCTCTGAACATAGTGGCTTTGCATTAATTAGACATTTAAACGAGTTGCTTTAAGAGAGCAACTCATTTAAGAGAATCATGGGTCAAAGTAGACCCGAGCCTCTCAAAGCATTTCATTCTGTTCTGTCTGTATCACTGTCCAAATCTGAGGCCCCACTCAGCAAGTGGTAGGTGCAGTCATGGAGGTGAGGAAGAACTTCCAAGGGAATCCGCTGACTTGTGTAAAGTTACCATGAAACTAGGAGCAGAAACAGGTCTGCTCCCGAGAGCAGGATATCCTATATTCACCAAAACCAAGTCATCTGCCCCAGTTTTGATTTTCCTACAGCCTGACATTGATGTCACGCCCTGAACTTGCCAGTCTCCCCTCACAGACACACAAGCGAGAAGGAAAACAGGCACTCAGCTTTCAACTTTTACATGCTTACAGCCAGTTTGTCTCTGCAATTTCCTGCTCCTTGGGGAGCCTCCACTGAAGTTATGCAGATAAGGCAGCTAAACCAGCCCCCCTACGAATGAATTCTCTCTTCTGACCCATGCCCTAAAGCCTCATTAATATCTAGGACTCTTTCCAGACTCACACTGCTAGCATCAAATGGCCAGCACTGTACCAGCTTGTTCTAGTGAAGTTAGCAAAGCTTTAGGACAGACCCAGCTTTCTAGAGTTGTTCAGACTCTTGAAACACTTAGAGAGAGTTTAAAAAAGCCTTTAATTTCATGTCCAAATGTCACACTTTACAGTGTGTTAAAAGAGAAGGGAAATTGCACAGAACATAATGAAAACAAAAAAAGAAATATTCCCACTTGTGTTTGAAAAACTGTTGGGGAAGTGAATAGTTTTTACTGTGTAGTAAGTATTCACATCCTTCAGAGAGCTTTGGAAATCTTGACTATTAATGTGCTCTTTTTCTCCCCTGTTGGATCAATGGAAAGATTTTCTGCATGTACATTTTCAGACCCTTGTCCACTGTTAATTTTCTCTCTGTATCCATTTCAACATGTTCCTCTTAGATTTTGTCACTCACTGCCACAGAGATTCAGCAAGGCTGTCTTGTAATCGCCACTGGTGTCATCCTGACAGGAGAAAAAAAAAATTTAAAAGGTGAACGTGAAAGTTCCTCTACATGCTCTGAGTGCAGACTTTGTCAGTCTGTGGAATATGTCTACACAGGAAAAGGACTTTGGAAAGAGCCAGACTTCAGCAGAGTTACTGCCAGCCAGCACACCATCAAAAGTGAATGGAGAAATGAGGCTTGTAGTTGCCACCTGAAATAATATTTATCAAGTGCAATTCTTTCCTTTGGAATCCAGGTGAACAACTGATCTGGGCTCCATCCCACAGAGTGGCACAAAGTCAACATGAATAAAAGCAGCCAAGCCTGCTGTGTTCAGATTTTATGGCCCTGGGTATTTGTGAAGTGTCACTCCACTACAGGAAGGGAAACAGCAGTATAGTTAGCCCTGACAGGTAACATTTTTTTTAAAGCCACCAGCATGGTCATTTTGGTCTAGAGAAGCACTACAGAGAATACCATTAGATAAAAAATTTGCTCCCTTTGAATGTCTTGTGACAACAGGTGTAAAGTCAGTTCCACTTCTTAGAAGGAATGAATGTTCTGTACAGACCCTTGAAGACTGATCATTAATCAACATGACAGACACTGACAGTGTCAATTAGAAGAAAGGACTTTCATTATAGAACCAGACTTCCCATGGGGACTGCTAAGGATAGGGCTTCTGTGCCATTTGCACTTGGGGAGAAGAATGTCCCAGAGTCCTTAGGACAAATGGTAAAACCCAGCATTTCAGCCCTAATAGGGGAGGGTCATTCGCTCAAAGCTGAGACTCAAACCTCAAAAGCTACAATAAGCTTTGACAAGGTTCAGTTTCTAAACCTCTCTCACCACAGTATAGACTAAGCCTTCTTCTGGGATAAATCAGCTGAAAAAACCAAACCCCAAACCTCAATCAACAACAAAAAGAAAAGCAAAAAAAAATCCCAGCACTGTTTTGACTTATATGTCTCTGGCTTGAGGTAGTTAAGGATAGCAGAGAGAGAGGAAAAAATGGTGCAGCAGTGTGGGAAAGGTGTGCCCAAGTGCCCAAGTCACTTACAGAGCATACGATCTGACTCACCCTTTGATCATATATATCTCTCAAGGAGATGGTGTTAACAGACCTAATGAAGAAGTGCTATGATCTTAGCAGAAATGACATTTTTTTACTGAAAACAACCATGGAAGAATCCCACAGTGCTGGACAGGTTAGGAACGTATGTGATGACAGCTAAGAACCATCATCAGGATGCTACTTACCAGAATCATACTGGAGAGAGACTTTCCTGCGATACGCTTGAATTCAGCCTTTATAAGATTTAAGTCAACTTCACTTCGAGAGACTATCACCCTTATAAGGGTCTTATCGTTTGTACCAGCCCCCTGGAAATGACAGATATATCAGTCTATGATGTTAGTGGGTGTTCAAGTGAGAAGGTGTTGCAAACTGGTCCAGGACAGGAGAAGTCAGTGTTCAAATATTGTTCTTCAACACATCTGCTTCTCTTTCTGGAGGGCCAATTCCCACCCTCCTCCCAGGGGCCACTGTCAATACCACAAGCCCACCGTGGAAGTGTGCTACAAGTCTTTGCACGTGTCAACTGCAAAAGCAAACATGCTACAGAGTTGGAAGTTGGCACTGAATACTTATTTTCCTCCTGCAGCATCACACATACAACACTTGACTTCAACCAATATTATTTAATCACAGGAAAATTAAGATTATGTTGATAATAAAAATAATGTCACCTCAGCTTCACAAAATTGGGAGAGCTGACATCTTTTACACTCTTAAGAGTTACAGGGGCACAATCTGCAGATGCCTTGTGTATCTCCATTTGGAACTCTTTCATGTTATACTGTTATTGAAAGAATTGCTTCCTAAAAAGAAAATGCTGTGGTCCAGTCCAGTGAATCAACATTATGGGCAAAACTCCACTATAATCAACCTTCCAGAAAAGCCCCTTCCAGAAGTTTTGTCCATGTTCCAGGAGGTGGGCCTAGGTGCCTTGCAGACTCCTAAGGCAGAAAAGTGAGACTCCCTTGATATCTCAAGTTTAAAGGGTACTTTTTTACCCAAGAGGTTTGAAGGGATTCTGCTATTGCTCGCAACAGTAACACTAAACTACACCGAAACCTTAGCTCTTCCAATTTGAATTGACGGAAACCAGATTGCAAGTTAAGTCCAGAAAGGAAGTAAGCTACAGTGAAGAGTTTTACCTTCAGAGCATGGTACAGCTTCTCTGCAAAGTAGCAATGGACATTCCTGGTGCATTTCACTAGGCAAACAAAAAGTCTCAGTAAGAATCAATGGTAATTCCAGTCCAGGGCAGCAGGCAACAGAGATTCAATATGCTTTCCATTAATTCAGCATGCCCCTAGTATCTGAGTTTATCTTACCTGAGAAGTATCCTTTACTTCCTACCAGATACTTTTATAAATAGATCCATCCCATAACAGTCAACTGCTGCAGAAGAAGAGGCAGCAGAACCGAACAAGAGAAAGGGAAACATAGCCACTCTTACCAATAGCCAGCATGGCATCTTCAAGTGAACCATGAGTTTCACTCTTGATAGAGTCTTCTATGCTCTTACCAGCCAGTTTCTGGTATTCTTCAAACACTATTTGAAACACAGAGAACTTCAGTTTTTACCAAACAACTGCTCAGGCGTTTTGTGCCCAGTATTTACAGGTACTGCTTGTGCTAAAGCAGTGGCTATATTTGCACCAACTTCTGGAGGCTTTAGTCAAGCCCAGAAATCAGCTACAAAGATTCATTGTTGGCATATGGCAATGTTCACAAAAGCCTAATCCATCCAAGGGTCTGAATTCCCTGCCTTCATTTGAAAATACAAGTTCAGTCACCTCATGTTCATTGGGAAATCTGACCCATCGTTGCTGGCTTTAACCACAGAAATGAAGCTGTCAGCAGAAGGTTAGGCACAACCCTATCAGTTGGTCTTGTGTTTGTTGATTTTCCTAGCAGAATAAAAAATGAAATCTAGGACTATGCTACTCATGGCCGTTGGATGATAAAACGATGAAAACAGTTTGGGAAAACATTATTTCAACCACATTTTAAAAAGAATAAAAAAAGAAAAAAACAAAACAAAAAAAACCCCAAAACAAACTCAGAAAAGATGAGCAAAAGACAGGTGCAAATTCCAATACATTTGAACAAAAGCTCAGCAACAGAGTTGTTGTTCACCTTATACACTCTGGGGTTCAGATATACAGGTCTCAGAGTTGATTTCTTGCTTTCAGACTAACAAAGGAGAAAAACTGCTATGTAATGCAATGGACATCTTAATGAAGTTTGCTCAGCATTCAAGATCAGATACCTAAATATTAACACTCAGATACTTTGAGGAAAAGTAATAGAATAAACAGATGCATAGAACCTTCTCAACTCAAGCCTACTCTTTATATTAAAAAAAATAAAATAATTTTAAAAAAAAATTAGCTGCAACACTCAAGTTTTAAAGATAAACAGCTACAGGCTGCTGTAGTACAGAGGAAATTACTTGCTTGGTGATACACTAGGTCTCAAAGATTGGTTGCATCCCGACAACCACTAGTTGAAATCCAGTTGTTAAAGGCAGACACGGTAAAAGACTAGAGACCACTTTTTGTTTGTTTTCTAAGTGATGCTGGGACATTAAATTTGAAACACAAGGGGGAGCTGGCCTCCAGGACCTAGAAGACAGCCTCAGAAGATCTCAGCTTGAAAAAGCCCAGGCATACCTAACTTACCACCAGCTAAATTTACCTGTTCAGATCCAGCTGATTTACACACTATTTGATATTCCTGGGTTCAGCTGACATAATAAAATCCATTAGTCAGAGCCTTGGACCGCCTCAAAAGTCTTGAGATGACCAAGTCAGGTCTCTGCTGCACAGGGCAGTGGGGAGCTGAGGGCTCCCATAACTGGAGCTGGGTTAGTGTCCTCCCTCCCAGCAGCCTCTGATGCCCTCAGAAGAACCTGGGGCAGAAATGCAGGGTGCATCCCATGATTCTCCGGTGCTGAATAACTATCTACTTTTTCAGTGTTTTTTTCCCAGAGGAACCCACATCCAAGGGGTTGTGGGTCTGTCCACTGTATGCTCCTCTGGTTGGAAAGGCACTCTCTCACTCTCCTTGGGTTTACAAAGCTAGCTATGCCATCCAGCCATCACCACTGTATAAGGTCTCCTTGGTAAAGCATTTGATTTTTAGCAGCACTAAATCTAAGCACTAAGTTTTCACAAAAGCTGCTGGCAGCTTTTGGTCACTGAGTAACCAAGGATTGAGAGATAGACTCAAGTAGTTTTTCTGGCCACCTGATTCTCCCATTTATAGCCCTGCCTCTTCTTTTTGATTAATTACAGAGACTTGGGAGCATGGGCTCTGCTCCATACCTTTTAGCAAGTGTGTGGCACTCCTTGTGCACAAGATGGTTATGAACTGTATCTCATCAGTGCCCCGTATCTTCTCCCCAGCAGCATAGAGAGTCTGTAATTTAATGTATAGTTGTTAGAGAGATGTTCTGTGTGTGCAGCTGGTAAAGGAACAGAGTTTGGCTTAAGGCACTGCTAGGGTAAATGGGTTTGAAGTAACCTAAAACATTGTGTCAACCAGACTCTCCTAGAATGATTGATTATGAAAAGCCTGTCTTCTAGTCAAATTGGAGAATCCACTATCTCCACCCCTCCCATCTCTCCTGCAGTAGCTGGAACAGACAACAATACTCTCAAGGTTTCTTCCCTATTCTTTGCTGTCCCACCCCACCATACTCATATACTTTCACATATCAAAAGCAGATGAGCCCAAGCCTAGCTCTTGTCACTTGTCTTTGGAACAGCAAGGCTCAGCAGTGCAGGCAAAATTCAAGAACTCCAAATTACTTCTGCTTGTGGACCACCCCTCTTCAAACTATATGGATCCAACTCTGCTGACCAGGACTCTGCTGCCCACTGAGGCACTCTGAAGTTCAAGGCACATGGGATACAGGCATATCACAGGGATTTGAGAGTACCTCTGCATCCTGGACAGCCAGTGATGTGTCCACATAGAGAGTGGCATTGTCCCTCTCACCCTGTGAGAAGGAGAAGAAAGGTAACCATTTTGTCTCATGAATATTCTTCCATACATAAGGATCACAGTGTGCATTCTGGGCAAAGAGCAATTCTCCTTCTCAGCTATTTCTGCAGAGTACTCAAGCAGTGTTTCAGGCAGCACAAGTGCTAACTGCTTCATTGAAAGGCACTCTTCCCTAGCATTACCTGAAGAAGGCAAACCAGAATCTGTTCAAGGTAGCCACTTGTTTCCGATTTTATGTCTTCTTCCAGATCAGAAGAGTATTCTACCCAAGGAAAAGAGAAGGACAAGGGAATGATTTGTTATTTGGGTGATATAGTCAGGATATTACTAGTCACCCAAGGACACACCATAGCCTGACACTAGTCAAGAAGGTCATAGGGGAAAAATACAGGGCTGAGTCAGCTCATACCCTCAGTGACACTAAGGTCGGCATTTGCATCTGACTGAGTCACTGATGTTCAAGGGGTAAACACAGAGCCAATGTTAGAGATGTACTTAAAGGGACCAAAGAGATATCAAATATTTACAAATACATATTTGATAAATTCCCATCTAGAATGTATTTAATGGGGAGAAAAAAATAGCCAAGTGCATAGTTATAGTTTTGTTTGCATTCTGACAATAGCCTGTGTGGCCAAGCTGAACCAAATTTGTGATTTGCTGACCTTTTCCTGTAGCTGGATGGAGATCTAGAAAGGGATTTTCAAATTCTCTCAACATAGCCATGTTCTGCTTGCCAAGCTGAAAACAGATCTAGGTTGCACCTTCTTACATTTAAAAACCCCATTTTCCTGCTGACAGTAGTAGTTGGTAACACCATTCCTGCTGTGCAATCAGGCAGTCACACATTACTCTGACCACAGAAATCAGAGCCCCAGGCACTTTACCTTCTTTGTATGCCTTGATTATCTCTTTGATCTGTGCTTTTGTTCGGGATGCCAGGATCTCTATAATAACACCTTCACTTGTTCCCACACCCTTTAATAGAAAACACAGTGGAAAAATAAAGGTGGAGAAAGGCATCTAGTCATGGAGCATAATTTATTGCTAGAGAAGCACAATCAAGTGAGAAGTTGGGTGGCAGCAAAGTATTAGGCTATATGGTGAGCTGTGAGAAACTCATGATGAAAGCTGCAGACACAAAGCACATTTGGTTTGAACACTTTCTTTTACTGAGGTGCCTAATTTGTTAAGGATAATTTTATGTAACCCTGCACTTCTATAACGCATTTCTGGATTTGGATCTTTCTGATTTTGACAGACAGAGTTAGAGGGCTGTGAAGAAACCAATGCTTGCCTAGTCAGTCCATCTTTGTACCATTTTAACAGACCTCTTTGCATCTGAAACTTGAAAAGACACTGTATCAGTAGGTAGGATCCCAGCCAAGCCCAATCTGGACCTCGTACCAACACTCTTCTGATTTCTTACAAGTTTCATGTCTCAGATGGGGATCAGAGCAGTAGCTTTGTGTCATTGAGCTCTGTTCAGAAGAGGCACAGCAGAAAACAGTGAAGAGATGTTTAACTGAAAACCATAATGTGTGGACCACGATAAACCATAATGTGGCAATGGATTCAAGCTTGAGTATAGGAAGTTCCACCCCAACACGAGGAAGAACTTATTTATTGTAAGGGTTACAGAGCACTGGCAGAGTCCCCAGAGAGGTTGTGGAGTCTCCTTCTGTGGAGACTTTCAAGACCTCTCTAGATGTATTCCTGAGTGATCTGCCCTGGTTTTGGTCCTGCTCTGGCAGGGGGGTTGGACTTGATGATCTTTGGAGGTCCCTTCCAACACCTAACATGCTGTGATTCTGGATGTTCATTCCTTGCCAAAGAGGAATTTAGTTTTGCTATTGCCTTCCCTAGGCTCTATGAGACATGTACATGCAGAAACTCTCATACAGCCCTAAATATTAAAGCAGCATTTTCTGCCAGAACATGCATTAATAGTACAATTAACTATTTCTCAAAGGCTATTGCTAATAACAAATAATCGTGTAACAGTTCAGTTATTACAACTCGCATTAGTAAGCACAATTACAGGAAATTAGTACTATATTTGTGCCAGTACTTTGATAGCAGCATGCAATTGGCTTACTTTCATGGCATCATGGAGCTCCTTGGCATCATACTTGAATGGGGAGTACATGAGAGCTACAATGAGTTGCTCAAAGTTGCCGCTCAGTTCAGACTTCAGGCTTTCAATCAGATCCTGTTAAACATGCATCACATGGTTACACAAAAAGCCTCACAAGGTCTTTTCACTGCCTGGTGCTGGTTCCATCCCCATGGCTCACAGAGATGAAGCTGAATGGCAGTATTACAGTGATAGTTTAGTCCTAAGACTGAAAAAGGCACCTAGCTCCAAAAAGGGATTTGTCTAGGTCCTTCCACATTCCTTGTTCACCCAATGCTCAAGCTTCTCCCAGGTACTAATTAATTCTGAAGCATAGTAAGGAAGATTAAAATCTTCTTCCACCGTGCTTTACTCTGTAAGCAGAATCAGGCAGCTGAAGGTTTTGAATTGAGCAAGGGATGTAGCTTCAGACAGAACTAATTCCCAAAGCCTGCATATAAACACACACCCAGGACTTTTCTACAATCAGTCATGCAGTCTATTTGAAAACAGACTTCAAACTTTCACTATAATGCAGTAGTTTTTAGAGTACGAATCACCCTGTTATAGTGAGATGCAAGCACTGTATTCATTGTCCCATACTTGCCCCACTCCCATTTTCTTCCCTTTCTGAGGCCTTTACATGGCAGTCCCCTTTCCAGCAAGGATCACTGGAGACTCTGAATAGAGCTGGTGGCAGGTGGGCTGGTGGAAAAGTTTTCCCAATAAAAGTAAGATTTTATCGAAGACAGAAATATAGACACAGGAAAACATGGTTGTCAATAACCAGAGTTTGTTTTCACGTTCAGCATTTCTAAACAAATGTTACTAAACCCAAAGCAATACTTTACTCAAAATGCCATTTAGAAGGGTATCAAATTTTGTTGCAGCTTTGGAAACAATAAGAAGTAATGCTTTAAGTTAAAATAGATTTTTTTAAAAAGTATGTCCAGTCAAAATGCATTTTAGGAAAACTATTATAATCCTTGGGATAAAAACAATTTTTCCAAAGAAAAATTAATTTCATGCCAGGCCTTATAAATAAATATTAATCCACCTATTTGCAGAAGACCTGCATAGTCCTTGCATCATGCTCACAGAATGAGCTGTACACTCATTTACTACATCCTGCATGCAGTGAAACGGTGACTAAATATGGCTTTGTTTTATAAGAACCTTTCCAAACTGTCCTTTGAACGATTTGGCAATCTGTTGACGCTGCATATTGCTCCTCTTGGTTAGGACGTCAATTATAGCTTGTTCATCAGTCCCTGTGGAGAGCAACAGTAAATCATAAACACAGTGCACAGAATAAGTTGAGTCTAGTCCAAAATCCCAATTAAAATAGAATCATAGAATGTTAGGGGTTGGAAGGGACCTCTAAAGATCATCAAGTCCAACCCACCTCCTAAAGCAGGATCACCCAGTGTAGGCCACACAGGAACATATCCAGATGGGTTTTGAAAGTCTCTAAAGAGGGAGACTCCACAACCTCTCTGGGCAGCCTCTTCCAGTGCTCCGTCACCCTCACAGTAAAGAAGTTTCTCCTCATGTTGTGGTGGAACTTCCTATGTTCTAGCTTATACCCATTATTCCTTGTCCTATTACTGGGCACTATGGAAAAGAGACTGGTCCCTTCCACTTGACACCCACCTCTCAGATATTTATAGACATTAATAAGGTCCCCTCTCAGCCTTCTCTTCTCAAAACTAAACAGCCGCAGTTCTCTCAGCCTTTCTTTATAGGAGAGATGTTCAAGTCCTTTAATCATCCTCAAAGCTCTCCATTGAACTCTCTCCAGTAGACCCCTGTCTCTCTTGAATTGGGGAGCCTAAAACTGGATACCAGGGCAGAGTAGAGAGCGGGGAGAACCTCCCTAAACCTTCTGGACACAGTTTTCATGCCAGTTCAGGCCCATGCACCCCTGGATACCATTGGCCCTCTTGGGCACATTGCTGTCCCAACAAGGGCACATTGGTGTTATTCAGATAAACTCTCCTAGTTTATTGCCTTCATAGAGAAGTTGAAGTATGTACTGAGGAAACTTTAATTTTTCATTTTCCACATTAAAAAAAAAAAAAAGTGCTATATCTGACTGTAATTTTCTTAAGGCAATTATAAGTACAACATAGAATTTACATATGTGGTTGGAATTAACTCACCAAGCCCTTTCATGGCCTTGTACAGAGTCTGAGCATCAGGTACAGGGTCAAAGTTTAAAGCACCAGTCAGAGACTTGCCCTCTGCCTCACTCTGAAAGAAGAATTAAAATATGAGACTTTTCACCACAGTTTTTCATCATCTGAAGAAAAAGTATTTTGAAAGCACATTAATATTATTCATTGCCTACACAAGGGGAAGGCACACAAAAGTGGAGGGGCTGATTCAAAGTCTCTCAGCAGAGCCAAGCTCCAAAGAGAACACTAGTTTCCTGCCTCCACCTGCCTGGACCAGCCTTTGGTTCCTGGCAGAAACACAAAGTGTAAAGCATGACTGACTGCTGCAACAGTCATTAGATGCAGGCAGTCTGACAGAAGAAGATGAGTAGGCTAGACTTTGATAGTCATCCCTTAAATACAGGGCTTCACAGCCCTGTACCATACTGCCTTTCCCAGCGGTGTGGTGCTGGGTAGTTTTTACCTATAGTTTTTCAATTTCATGGAATAGCCATGCTCTCACAGACCATTTTTCTAAGGAGCAGCTTTATTCTGCTGTTGCTGCACTTCTGCACAGCTGGTTTCAAGAAGGAAAGATATCCACTGGAAGGATTTGGGCCAAGAGATTACTTTGAAGGAAGAGATCCATCTGGACGAGTGCAGGTTTGATATTCTCTCCTGAACCAAGGACCAACTGCACAGGAATCCTCCAGACAGGCCTGCAGGCAGTGCCAGTGCCAGAGTCACAGGGTAGAAAGACACACTGAGACTTATTCCAGTCACCACAAGGTAGGGTATTCAGCTAGAATCCAGGCTTAAGAGCTTTATTTTAAGAAAAGCTGTTAGCCAACAGGCTGCCTTGAATATATTGACACATCTCTAATGATAAGGTCCTATCAACAGAGTAGTACATGACGGTTGTGCATAAAGAATCATCACAACTTTATTCCAATAATGGACGTTATTTTCTCTTTCTTAGCAGCAGAGAGGAAACTTACCCCAGCAAACTATTATATTCTGATAAATTTACTTGTAGGGATAGGGTTAATATTGAACTAATGATATTAGTATAACCTGATGGCTTTTTCAGTTGGGGTGGTTTCACAGTCAGTTAAAAAGCACCTTCAAATCAGAGCTTAGAGGCTGGAAGAAATCACTGTGGTTGCCCAGCTGATTCACATAACACAGCTCAGAAAGTGCCACCCAACAGTGTCCTGCTGTGATGCCAATTCCTTTGGCTCATACTTCCTGTGTGAAAGAGGGTTCTATCACCCTTTTCCTAGAGTCCTTCCAGGTCACCCAAGGTCCACCCCACAGAAAAGGAGCCTCCCCAGAGGAAAAAGCCTTCAAGTGATCCTTGCCAAGTAGAAAAGCTTGTGGAAATTCCCTTCAGGACCTGCATTCCTGGATTTTAATGAGTGGCTGGAAGATTAATGTCTGTGTGCTCAGGAGTGTCCGTCAACAAACACTGGGTCTCACCTAGCGCTGCAGCTGAGGCATGCTCACACTGTGCTGCACAAATGCTCGGTCTGGCTGTGGGCAAACCAGATCAGGTGTCCCTGTCAAGTGCTTTACCAGTAGATACAGCTGGCACATGCTTGAATGCTGGCCCCTTTGCTAGCCAAGCTCTGGGAGCAGTGGCAAGCAACTCAAAGGCAATGACGATTACTGATAGAGGCAATATGTTCACCAATCAGCAAGTACTGGAGAGGTTTGCTTTACAGCCAGCACAGACTCCTGTGCTACCACACCTTGCTCCCTGCAGAAAGAGCAGCTGTGATGCAGATGGTGTCAACAGGAAACTTCTCAATAGATGCAGCTTTGAATCCCAGTGGTTACTGAGAAGCAGGTTTAAAGCTGTCACGCAGAGTAGTAGTGAAAGACTAAAGCCCTGCCACCCACTGTGATTTGTCATCAACCTGGAAGAGAGTTTGGTTAAGCTGGCAGAACCACTGCAAGTGCTCCTTTTCTGGTCCTCTGTGAAGTCAGCCAGCACCATCACAACTGCCCTGGAAAGTAGGTTACACTCATCCATCTGATTTGCTTGGAAAAATGTGGACAATCCTCTGTAGCTGCATGCAGGGGCCACGTGAAAGAAACACCCTGGATCCACGCCTGGTGACTCAGTGAAAGAGGGCGTGCAAAGCTGAGTTTTCACTTGGAGGCAGCGGAAACAACTTAAACAATGGTCCTTTTTGGTACTAATTCCAATAAACACGTACACCTTATCCTGGCTCAAGTAGCACCCTCATGACTCACTAATACACCTAATTCTCTGTTGTTCAAGCACAGGTACAATCACAACAGGTTTCCAGAGAAACCCTGTTCAGTTTGGTCTTGTTTCCCAGATTAACTGATACTACAATGACCTATCCAAAACTACTCGTATCTGTGTAACTGTCATGTGAAGATCAATAATTAGCACAGAGGCAATGGAATGAGCGTAACTTACAGCTGATGCTCTGAAAAGTTTTACCTGTAAATGAAGGGGATTCAAAGTTTTCCTACCAGAATATTTTCAAATCAGAAAAGCAATTTATTGAAAAGCTGGAATTCAGGGATGGGTGGGGTTACTGGGCATTTTTCAGTGGAAAGTTTCTGAAAAAGTTTCACATTCTTTTCATTCTTTTTACTTTTGAACTGTATTTTTAATTAAAGGTTTAGAAAAGGAAAACAATCTTTTACCATCTTTCCTTTACCCTCTCATATTCTCATGCCTCCATGCCCTACAACACCTACAGGTAAGAGATCTCTGGAGCTTTCAGGGGTTTTTCTCCTTGTTTTCTCACTCTTAAGTTTTCAAATGATTTCCAGCTTGGAGGGCAGTGGGCAACAGATCAGCAGAAAGGGAAGAATTACAGTGAGAGCTACTCCAAGCTTTGGGGGGGGGGAGGAATAAAAAAAAATTCCATTTTACTCTACTAAACTTCCAAAAGGATGCAGAGGAAAATCACCATTTTAATCTTTCTGGGAAAAACAAAACCAAAACCAACAACAATCATATTTATTGAGATCAGGAAATTTTCCCATCGGAAGCCTACTGAAGGAAAGTAGGAATTAGCTTGGTGTATCCCACCTCACAATGTGTTTGGGTTTGGTTTTAGTTTCTTTTTTTCCTCCAGTTCCCACCCCTCAGATGCAAAATTGTAACTGAGAACCTGAGAAATGGTCATGTCCATGCAAAGCAGTTTCTCACTCCTTGATGACATATTGCACCCGAGGCAAGACGATACACTGCAAGACAGCGCTCCTGCACTTCCTGGATGCCTTTCCTGGCCTGTGGCAGCAGAGGCTCCTTGCCCTCACCCCCCACCCACCTTCTGCTCAACCACCAGTGCCAGGACTGCTGATGCCCCAAGTGGGAGAGGAACAGCAGCACTGGAGTCTTGGTGCAGGCTCACCTCTTGCACAGGCTGCTGAAACATGAAGCTGTCTTCACATCAAGAAGCAGGGGGACTCTAGGAAAATCTTTCCACAAACAAGACAAAACCAGTCCAGAGAAAGACTGTGTGCTATTGACAGTGGTGCTGGGGAGGGGACATGGCTGGGAAAGAAGATTTCTCTACCAGTACTCCTCCATTGTACTACTCCAGAAAGTCTCTTCTAGGCTTGGGCTTACAGTTATCTGGAAATAAAGTCTGGGGATAAACCTGGCCTTCAACAGGTGTTAATGGGAGAACTGCCATGGATGGCAGCAGAGCTGTGCACATCACCAGAGCTTCCTTCTGCCTGGCCTGAGCCATACCATGGACGCTTCTTCAGCACACCCCATGAGCATCCCCCCATCCTGTCGCATTCCAAAGCCACAAGAGCCACAAGAGTTTAAAAGATAACATATACAGCATTTCTGGTTGCTAGCAGACAGACAGAGTGTTCAAGTCCACACTGTCATAAAATCCCACCGAAGAAAAAGACACTGTGGCTTGAGTACATCTCCCTCTGTGACCACAGCCTGCCAGCGCAACTGGGGACAAAAATGGGAACAGGCCAGTGCCCTGAACTCACTGCCACAAGTGAAGGAATGGACAAGGAGCCTTGCAAACCTCAGCTGTGTAACTCTGCTGTTCCCCAGTACTGCCTCCCACTGTGTACAGGCACAGAAACAACCCCCTGCACCACTCTTGGCTGAAGGACCAGGGAGCGTCTGCTCTTCTTCTTAAAGCCAGCAACCATGTTAACAACATCCTTAAGATTTTTTTAAGTGCTATTTTTGAATGCTATTTTATAGAAAACCAGCAAAGAGGCCTTGCTCATTTTTAAAGAGAAACTTTCATTCCCACAGAGTGCCTAATGCAACTTATAAGTAACCTTATTGTGGTGCCAAAAAAATCTATTTCCTCTACTTACCCAGGCCTTCCACCAAGCCATTGCAGTCTCAGTAGTGATTCCTGGGCCTGTTGATAAAGAAAACCACAAATATCACACCTCATGGTGAGGGAATCTGAGCTTTGAAGGGGATGGAGGGAGAAAATGAAGAAACAAAAATTATTTTTGGTAAACTTACCACAAGAAAACTGGAATAACTGTACACCTCAGGAGGCTTATTCCCTCTGGAAGCTGCAGAATGTAACTGGCCTTTCTGTGCTGAGAACATGCAAATATAAACCATCTTTATCTACACATTCCACAGGGCAACACCCTCAGACATGGCTCAACCTGTCTTTCAGATATGATCTCACAGGGAGCGATCAAGTTGCTTAATAAAGGAGGCTTCCCTTGTGAGGAGCCCTACATTCAACCCCGTTGACTAAAGCTCATTGTAAATTTTCCACTGCTTCTCCCCACACACACCCTTCCCTGCTAACATTTTGGCATCTAGCACACATGCAACATGCAAATTACAACCAGGTAATTGTTCAGCCTAAAACGCCACTGAGACTTGGTGAGATCTGCTACAACAGAATAAACTACTCATTCATTATTACCCCCTCTTTCTACCAAAATAGAACACAGCAAAAAGGGACCCTAGAAACCTAGCAAATCCTCCTCTACCTCTCTTCCTTCAAAAAAGCTTATTCAAAAAGCAAACAAAACCCATAACAGCCACACCCCACATCATACATGTCCTGCATCTTTCAGTAAAGCTCTATAAAGCAGAAGATTGTACAGAGACTTGTGAGGTCCCTCCCATCCCATACCTAGACTTGCCCAGGTTAGGTTAGCAAGGCTAGCATAGGACCAGCATGTTTAGGGCAAACAGCTTTCAGCTACATCAACCACAACAAAGTTGTCATAGGATTTGCACTAGCTGCTGTAACATGTTAAGGCTTAGGAGTGGAGTGTGAAACTTTTCTTTTTGTTTTTGGTTGGTGTATTTTTAGGGTTTTTTTGTTTTGTTTTAAAAACAGCTGTACAGGTCTTTATGCCTTAATTTGGAGAAATGTTTCTGTGAAATCAACTGAACTATCTTATGATAGCAATATTTTCCCATCTCGACTTTTGTCGGAATCTCCTCGAGCCGGCATTTATTTATTTAATTTATATGGAAAGCTGCCCTGATAGAAATGTTTCCACCAGCTATACCTTAACCCTTGCTATACAGGAGCTTTGTCCTCTCTCACATTTACAGACCCACATGGGACGCTGGGTAAACACCAAACTATGGACCTCTCATTTCCTTCCCACACACCGCTATTTCACTTAACCCAGAAGGGTCCCCAATAGCCTGGGAAGCTGCCCTGGCTATTCCCAAGAGAATGAGCTGTGCCAGCTACTCCTGGCTCAAACTAATCCATCACATGGCAAGGGCAAGTTGTGTAGGAGGAGAAAGCATTGGCCTTGGCATAGTAGGCATGCCACTAGGGTCTGCACTGGCTTGGTTTCTAGCTGTGTTTGAGGCGCCAGTTCATCAACAGCAAGGTGAGCTTGTGAGTGGTCCTTCATTCCTCCTCCTGGGGGTAAGACAGATTCACAAGCAGTGTGGATTTGCTTTTGCTGGATCTCAAGGCTGTGCCAGGCTGGCTACATATGCCTTTTTCCTGTTTTGTGGTTTAATTGGGTCAGCTTGACACGGAGGTTAGCTTTCCTGAGGACTCCAAGGACAAAGCCCTTCTAGACAGAAAATCAGAGTTACATAAAACAGCTGTAGGTTATAGAGGGGAACAGAGGTCAAACCAGACAGAAAATAGGAAAAAGCCCAAGTGGTCATCCTTGCTACCATGAATGAAAAAGTCTGTGAAGGGACAGAACAGAGGATTTTAATTCAGAGAAACACTGGGCAGATTTTAAGAAATCAATATGGATGGGCTAGGGAAGGCATGGAGAGCCTGAACCCTGCAGCAAGGCTCAGAGCAGCGCTGCACAGTCTTAATAGTGACTGAAGCAGTCAGCACTCGCAGGAGGCAGACATTATGGTCCAATACCCCTTTGACTTGTTCAGATGCTGTTAAACTGAGAAGCTTTAAATGTGAACAGGCTGATCTTCACTACGCTTCTTGCCCCTCCCTTAAAACACATGCTTTACGTATGGGTGAGCTTATCTCTGGTTCAGGTGGCTTATTGCTGTGTACCAGAGAGACACATACATCTTTTACAGCACCAGTGAGATATGCAAGGTAGAAATCTCCAATATAGCGCTGTGATTGCCCTCAGGAATGTGCAAAACTGCAGAAAAGGTGAAGAAGATGATGTATAAGTTCTCCCAAGAGGCCATTTTTACATCTCTGGTGATACTCCTTTTTGGAAAGTGAACTCCAAGTACACTAACATGACTGCCAATAGAAACTCTGTTCAACATCATATTAAGGTGATTAGAATTTGACTCAGACAGTGATCCTGTTTGCACATACTGCAGGGTACTGTGGTACCCCCCAAAATAGAGCAATCTCTCAGCTAGCTGCAGGAGGAATACCTTGGCAGTGGGTCAGTTGTGCTGTGGATACGAATTTCCATAGAGTGCCTGAACAGTGAATCTTTCTCAAGCCTCATCCACAGACCTCCTCTAGGCTTTCCAAGTCCCCAACTCCTGCCAATATACCCAGCAAACTCATCAGCCAGCAAGAGTCCCAGAAGTCTCCAGCAGCAGAAGAACATGCACCATAATCAGGTTTGTTTTGTGCATTTTGTAAGCCCTTTGATTGAAATCAATTTTCAGCTAGACAAAATGAAGACACTACCAGTGTATTTAGCTTTTCTTGACTCCAACCTTGGGACTTCTCAGGTTTAAACCAGTGACAATGGAGCTGCCCCTGGTACATATTCAACCAGTGTAAGGAAAGTTATAAAAGTAAAAGAAATAACAAGCAGGATTGTCTTAACTTTTTTTTTCAAACCACAGAAGTATTTAAGGCATGACAAAAAGGTACCCATAGCCCTAGAAGAATACATTACTGATATTACTTCAATAAGCTTTTACCACCCATTAAGCTCTGGCTGTTCTGCTTTAAGTTGAATGAGTGTAGTCTAAAGGATGCTCCAAGTTAGATCTAGGATGACTAAAGTCTTCCAGAGTGCAGAGACAGACCCCTTTTCCCCCTGAAGGTTTATAAAGTCTGACATTAGGCCTGGAAAGCTTCAGGCCAGAGACTAACTTCTTTGGAAGATGAAAGCTTACGGAAACCAGGTTCTTCACTGCTTGCAATTTCACTTACTCCATGGCTTTCATTTCTAATAGAACTTTTTCAAGCCTAACAAGAACAGCACAGACCATTAGGAATTTCACCCCAAGGTTTGTATTTGGTTTTTTTCTTTTTTTTTTTCAGACAGGAACTTGGAAATCAAGTGGAATCATTGTGGAAACAACAGAGGGAACACACAGAGGTAGTGCTATGCAAAACAAAGGTCTGATAATCACCTAACTAGTTAAATTTGAGCATACCCATTAGACCAAATAGGAAAGACTTATTCTGCAACAAGGCTAAAAAACGGGTAACTTTCTCTGGTCCAGTTCACAAGCAATACCATGTAAAACTGTAGCTCTGATGAGGACCCAGTTCAGCAAACTGCAGGGTTTATTAATTTTTTTTTTTTATGCGTAAAAACATCATTTCCCAAACTCATGCAGTACTATGCTTTCCAGGTCTGGCTATTACCCCCTTACTTACAAGTCTTTGAACTCTGCACCTACTGTTAACAATACTTTGCCGTACCTTCCCACGACAACACCAGTCTCTTACCCCAACAGCTCTTATGTTTGCAGATGGGCTTGCACCCTCTCACTGTGCAAACGACACTAGTTTCATCCTGCAGATTTTAAGCCACCACAAAAAACAAGTCCAAAGGCCAGGCACTACCTTCTGCTGCTGTTGTTTTTTCTACTACTGCTTCCTTTTCATTCCCTTTTCTTTCTGATTACTACTACTTAAATGGATACGAGCAGCTGAATGCCCTCAGCATTATCAAGAGCAAATACCCTTACATCTACTAATCAGCTCACCATCACCTGAAATCAGATCATTATACTGGAGAGCTGGGTAAATTTGCCAGCAAGCCAATCTAAACAAAAGGCTATTGTCTGTTTGTGAAAGAGGTGTGAGCTAGGGCAACCGAGCAGATGAGAGAGGCAGCAGTTTCGAGCAAGGAGACCAACTGTAATGCAAAAATAAAGTCACTAAAGCCTAAAAAAATCGTACTCGCCTACATGGAATCTCACTGTTTACCCTGCCCTTTCCTCTTGTGCTTTTGAGCTCTCTTGCACAGTGAAAAAGACCCCAAAACAGGGCTATTTCCATTTGAGCATCACTAGCGCGGATTTTTTTTTTTTTTTCAAGTTTCCTTTATTACCAAAAGCAGTTTTGTGCCAAGTATCCTAAGAGAAAATTCACGACTATATGGTGTGGGGGTGAGCAGCGTTCAGTCACAGAGGCAGCAATGGAGTAAACATTCAGGGTTTGGTTGCCCTCAGCACCTCCATAGCTCGGGAGGACAACCCCGGGAGCAGCGGGAAGAGCCAGTGCCCCGGGAGACCGCACAGAGGTTCGCGGAGGTTCGCGAGGGGTGTGCCGACCTCGCCTCGCTAGAGCACCCTGGCAGCACAGGGCTCCTCTGCTGCCGGCAGGGGAGCCGGGCTGAGGCACTAACACCAGCCCAGCGGAGCACGTACCCCTTGCCTTGCTCTGTGTCCTCTCTGCTGCTGACTCCGGCTGAGCATTTTTCCGCTCGTTCCTTTCTTGCGCTAGCGCCGGTGCCAAGGAATTCCTCGCAGTCGCCTTAGCAACCGTCCCCCACACAAAGCGGGCGATTGCTGCACTCGTTTAACCCCAAAGGCCGACAAAGAGAGCACTCTCTGCATGAAAACGGGGAAAGGCAACTCCCTGGGGTCTGATGGGAACGTGACAGGTGCCGGGAGTTCACACGGCAGCAGCGGGTGGGAGGCAGCATGCGGGAAGCCTTTGGATGCCTGCGTGTGAAATATTTTGTGCGTGTCCCCACCTGCCTCTATGGGGACTGTTTTTTGTGTAGTCCTCGATGGAATAAGTGCACGTGTCTGTACACAATTAAACACAGTCCTGCTGCTTGAAATGACCCTGCAATGGAGGCAGACTTACCCAGGGCAGCCCCAGGGAGAAGAGAAAAAGTCCCTGGATGTGTCTCAAGCTCAGCTGTTTGTAGCAAGGTTGCAACATACCCTTTATGCTTGCATTGATTGGCACGTCAGACAGCCTTCCTTGGTAAGATAATATTTTCTCCAGCTTTTACACACTTCTTAGTAGTGATGGAGACAAAAATTACTTTTACTAAGGGTAGAAAAATAGCTAGCATGGTGTACAATGTAGGTATCAAGCCTTCTTGATCAGTCAGAGTATCTACCAATATCATTATATGGCCAAGAGCCACAAATCACACATGACTTAGCTCAGAGAGGAGAGAGAAGTCTTTGGTTAGGGACAGGAGACATTAATAACTCTACAGAAATCCTGCTATCCTGCTGAGGGCTGGGCTAGGCTGGACACAGCTGGGACCAGAGGCCACCACCTGATGCCATCCTTTGTAGCCCTTACTGACTTGCTTCACTCTGCAGCAGAAATTGAACTGGCAGCCTCAGTTACAGGCTTACCTTGGTACTGAACATGCAGTACTTCCCCAGAAGTAGCAGCTGAGTCTGGATGTCTGGAGATGCACATGGAGTTCAAGCATTGTGGAGTGATCTGTGCTGAAGGAAGCTACAGATTAAAAACAAGATAAAATGGCATTGCTTCTGATTTCCTGGTAAAATTAGAGGTAGTGCTAGTGCTTCAGGGATCATTCAGCTGTGGCATTGACCCCTTGTCTGCTTATATATCTCATTTTGATCACACTTAGTGTTCTTTTTCATGTCCTCTACATACAGGTTTGCCTTGAGCTTTGAAGTAGCCATATTCCAGCCTGCAGGTAGCTACACTGAAGACAGCATCCTGGAATATGCTCCCCAAGATGCTACTAGTTTGGCTAGGCTAGGAATGATGGCTTGTAATTGCTCAGTGGCACAGTCTGGGAATACTGCAGAGTAGTGCGGTGTCTGGGTGCTAGTACCAAGGGCCTAAAACACTTCAGACTATAGCCCTGTTGAGCTTGAAGAAGTAAGATGCTAAAGAGCAATTGCTCATTTGAAGAAGTCACAGACTATTAGGGCGTGATGTTATCATGACATTGTCATCAACAGAAACAGTTATAGCATTGATACACTAGGAAGAACTTTTCCATTAGGTGCAGATGTCTTTCTGTGCTACTCTGTCACTTATAAAACCAGTGGAAAGCCTCCCAATGATTTCAGTGAGTTCTGAGCCAGACCCACAGCCTTTTGGTTAACTTTGCTTCCCCTTCCACTGCTGCAGAATTGCAGTGACACTACTGAAGTCAGTGTGGTCAAACCAGTTACACTGGTAACACTGCAATTGGTATTCAGACCTCTATTTGTGTATATTCAGATGTCTTGGTGGACATGGTAAAAGCATTTGTGTCTCAAAATCTTGACAAACGAAAACAGTGGCAAAGAGACAAGAAGCACTGCTTTCCTCTCTTGATGGCATGGCATTCAGTCTCTGCTCAAGTACCTATGACCTTCATTGCCTAAGTAGACCACTGGGGAAATCTTACATAAGCACTCTCACTCATGGACAGGAGCAAGTCTTTGATAAATTGGTCTGCCTGTGACAGTTTGCCATTTAAGGTATGGACAGGTCACTGAGCCCAATCTCACAACAATGTGGATGCTTATACATCCTCCCTCTCACTCAGATGTCAGCTTCTAGGACCCACTGAAAAATTCAGAGCTACTAGGAATATGTGAGGGGGACTTCCTTGGTTTTATATTTATTGTGTGCTTACACAATGGTTGCTGCTTTCTAAGAGAAATCAACATATTTCACAAATTGTTTTTGTAGTAACAGGAACAGAAAACAGGTCAAATAATCTTATAACAGTGAAGACTTTTTCATTAAAGGCACTAAAAATAGCAATAGTGCTGCTAAAACAGCCAGTGCTCCCTAAGCTGAGGGCTGCAGGCTAGCTGTGTTAGTTGAAAACCTTCCAAGGATTCAAGTTTTCTCTGGGAGGCCGGATATGAGTAGACGATCTAATACCAGCCTTCCTGTGATACTGAGGTGATTAGAGTCCACTGGATTAAACCAGAGAGGATGTTTTCAGCATCATGGAGAAAGCAAGAAATCAAAACAATCTCTCCCAAGAACCAGGCTCACAGTGCCACAGTGTCTCAGTTGCAGAATGGCACCGAGTATTCATTCATGCCTCAACAGACTACCTTGTGTCCCAAACTGTGGGTAATATTCAGTGCCAGTTTTTGTCGCAAAGGCAATAACTGAGGGCTGAACACTTCAGACATGGAATCACTTTCATCAGCTCATAGATCAGCTCAGGTAGGTACAAGAACAGAACAGGACTGATAGTCAGGGCCCATTCACCTGAAGGATTTTACTCAGCACGTGTTTCAGGACTGATGGGTGTCTCTTTGGTAGTGATATAGCAGCCAGGTCACAGCTCACCAGTGAGCATGCCTGTATGAAGGGCAGTGCAGAAAATACAGCACAGGCTCATGCGTGCTGTAGCATTACCAGCTTGGCTCTGCATGGAGGCTGCAAGAGGCAGGGGCATGGCCAAGGAAGAAGTGGTTCTGAGGAAGGTGAAGGAAAGCATCTGGAAAGCGATACTGACCATGGAAGGACCTGAGAAGGGACCGGTTACGGCAGACATCTGTTGGAAAGGTGGCAGCCCCAAGGCCTGTCCCAGCTTTCCTTCATGGGTCAGCCTGCAGCAGAAACAGAGAGCACTGAGCAGTGGGATTACCAGGCTACAGTTATCAGACCATTTGTAATTGTAGAAAACTAGTTCGATACAAGATGAATAGCAATAGATTCTGTTGGCTTAGGAGACAGTCATCTTCTCCAATGCTGGGCCTTAGAGAAAGCATCACATTGCTGCAGAAGCTGTGTGATATGTGAAGGATTGCTTTTGTTAGGTCAGCGTGCCCAGTTCTGGTCCTATGAGCTTTTGGGAATCTCAGCAGAGATACAGGCAATTCATGTATGAGCAGCAAACATACCGCAGCACATCCCAAGTCAACAGTAACTGGGAAACAAATGAAAACTCTTATCCCAGGGGACTTTTACAATTCTCATTTCCAGTTTCCACTTTTATCAAAAGGAAGGTCTCTACAGGTTTTACAGCCAGGGAGTTGCTCCTTGGCAGGACAGATGAACAGAAGGCACCCTGGAGAGCATGTGCACTTTGTGGGCAGTAGAGGAGGCTGATGCTGGAGCTGGAACTGTGGGTTTAAGCCAGGTTTCCACAGCAAAACTAGCTTGAAATATGTTTTTTTGGTTGTTGCTTTAAAGCAAGGCCGATTTTCCACTGTGCTCTGGAGAAGTCCGAGCAGGCTGCTCCAGCTGTGGGAAATAGGCTGTCGAGTCCTGCCCTCCAGCGGCAGCCTGGCCAGGCCTGCCTCTCTGACCAACATGGCTGTCATCCCTCTCCTCAGCCCTGGAAAGCCCCGCACTACCCTGACCAGAGCAGAGTGCTGCCAGGGAGCTGCAGCCCAAATGGCCATTCTGGAGAGGTGCCACGTGCCATCACGTCCCAGCGCCTGTGTGCACTGGCCTCCCTTCCACAAGTGACAGCCCTGCCAAGGAGCGTCTCTTGGCTGGCCTCAATTGGGTCTCACAACATTCATGCTGGGAAAAGCTCTGTCAGGCCTCACTGGATGAACCCTACAATAAGAAGACAATGGGCTCTTGGGGCTGACATTTTCCCTGCGCCCGCTGTCTGAGCAGCAGCAATTCAGAATTGCAGAGGCAAGTGCTTCTCCACAGCTCATCCTCTGCCTGTCGCTCTCCAAGAGCTGGTTAGGAAAGGGAATGCTGGGGCCAGATCCTGGCAGTGAGACGTCATGCACTTTGCTTGGCTGCAGATACACTGACAGACTATTTTAACACTTATTTTCTGCTGTTGAATCGGGACTGCTCCTGAACTACCAAAAATACTGGAATGCCAGACATGAGTCATGTGGATGGCCAGCACCGGAAGCCTCTTCTGCCTCTTCCCTTTGCCCCAGGGAGAGCAGCAAAGGTACCCAGAGAAGAAATCTGGCAGCTGCTGAATCTGAGAGGAGACACCTTCTTCTACAGCTGCAGAAATTGCCTGGCCAGGAGTGCTGAGCTGTACAGCTCAGACAGCCAAAGCTGGGCTCTGTCCTTACAGCAAGAGAAACTAGGGGCAGAGAAAGAGACATAGCCTGATTTGCCTGCAATAACATCACAGGAGGGAAGGAAAGGGTTAATGCTGGCAGTGCCACCCCACACAAATTACTCTGCAGAGCTGGTGAACCCAAGGGTGCTCCATCAACTCCTCAGAGCTCCTCTTGGCATGAGCAGGCAGCAGCTCAGGCCCCAGGGAGCAGACAAACACCACCTGTGCATGGCTGAGGGAAAGGAGAACAGGGTTCAGGGGGGATACAGAAAACTCACCCTCCAGATATACCTTCCAGAGAGCATGTCAGAGCTGCTGCTTGAGGCCACCTGGGAAGCATCTCACCTCTTCTTCCTGGGGCAGTGCTGGGTCCAGCTGGCCTGGGTTAGAGGCAGACTTTGCTCCTGTTCCTGGCTGGGAGGGAAATGAGCTATTTCCTATTTTGACCTGTGAGTCACTTCAGTGATGCAAACCATTAGTACTGGCAAAAATAGACAGAGGGATGGGAAAACCCAGAGCCTGCAGAGAGCTACAGTTTCTCCCTGCCCGCTTTTTACCCTAGAGTAGCGTAAGTGATGCAAAATAACAGTACTACCTGGCCATACCTTCTAGCTTGGCAAGAGACAGACCCCAGCAGGGTCTCTGTGACTGTCCTGGTAGATAGGCTGTCATTTGTGGTGTCTGAGGCACAGGCTGTATGCATTTCTGGAGCAGGGGGCTTCTGGCGACCCACAGTAGACCCAAGTCTACCATCACAATAACAATGGCTTGTAAGGGTTATTAACTACCTCCTGAAGGTACCTGTCTTTTGAGGACATTGCATCACTTTCCAGTTGGAACTGGGCCAAACAGCCTCACAGCTGCATTGGATCCCCTTATCACTGAAGATCCCAACACACAGGTGGATCAGAAATCCAGACAAGAATAGACAAAAACCCTAAAGCTGATCAGGACTAACCCCTACCTCTAGGCATGTTCACTTTTAACCATGCTATTCCTGATGTGCAAGGAAAGAATGAGAGGCACGAAACAGCCACAGTTTTGCTTTTGAAGAGGATGAGCTGCCACATATGCTTGCCATATTTTTCTATTGGTTTTGGTTGGCCAAATATGCCTTTGATGATGAAGAGGAATCCTGGGACTCCTATTTTCAGCTCAAAACATCTCCCTACGTACTGAAAAATGGAGACTAAAAAACATTTGAGGGCACTCAGTGTTTTACTCTAACAGTGCATGAGCCATGAATAAGAAGGAGTTGTTTTATCTAATAACCTATCAATGCACTCATGTTTATTACATGTGGATATGTCTTGACTTCTATATTCCCCTGTGTCCTCTGAGAAGACTCATATGCTCTAAATCCATATCCCTCTGCCATCAGAGGGAAAAATGTATACCTCCAGTGGGAGGTGTTCTGGGTCACAGGACCTGGGACATTTCTGCAGGGCCTCTATTTCTATCATGAAGAAACAGTCTGCACTCAAACGTCCTGGCCCAGTGGCTCAGCAGGATGCAGGAGAACACCAGGATGGATGAAGGGCAACTCAGCTACTACAGGGCAGTGACAGGCTGGCATGAGGAGAGCTCACTTCAGCAAACTCTGTGGCAGAGACACAGGTGGGATATCTGAGGACCTTTAGTGAAGTATTTATCCATGCATCTCTGAAAGCTTAGAAGGAAACACTTCTCAGTCTATGGCCCAGGCAAAACCTTTCAGCAGTATATTCTCTTTCTTCCAGGGAATCCTCCTATCTCAATCTCACCTCATCTCCTTACAGTTTTCCTGAGCTGCAGTCAGAAATCAGCGTAATACCTGGATTGGAAACTTCCACTGTACTTGCCCCTACAGTGAAAAGGGGGGTCCCTAATGTGCAGGGACGAAGAACTTTGCTGCAGAAACCGATGAAGCTTGAGATGAGTCCTAACCCAAAGGCCAAACATGTTCACAGAGCAAAGATCAGACAACTTCCAGCACCAGCAACATACTCTGCCTGTGGTTTCTAAAGGAATGGGAGGATAGGGGGAAAGGGCATTTTTTCACTTCCTGGCTCAGACTGCTGAAGCCAGTAAAAATTTTGCTGCTGATTTCCATGCAGCCAAACAGAGTATGCTGGTATATGTTCACATGTAAATGCCACTCCTGAGACTGTGAAGTATGTTTGATGAAAGATGTTAAATCAGCACTAGAGACTATTTATAGCCAAGGCCATAACCAAAGCCCTGGATCTGCACATTCCCAGTCTCTGGGGAAGTTCAGGTCAAATCTGAATGTTGTTGTCTCAAGCACCATAAACCTAACCAGCCACAGCTGCAGCCACTCTCGGCTTTTTGTCAATGCAGAACAAAAATGCCCGGAGCCTTGGCTCCAGGACCGGTTTTATTTATCACAGCTCTTTCAAGAGCCCAAGCCTGCTTTTTTTTTTGTAAGACGCAGATGGAGGAACAAAAAAGAGCGAAGATCACAAAACCATTCTGGGTGAGTATTGTCTTGACAGCTTGGGGAGCAGAGCGAGAGCAAGCCAAGCTCTCTGTCAGAACCCCTGACTCCATGAGGGAGGAGCACAGCTCCAGGCAAAGGATTTTGGCTCCCATTAGCACACAGCTAGTTGGAGATGCCAAGAGGGAGGGAGGTGCCCAGCTCAGCCACCATATAGCTCTCACCTGCTTTACCAGGACAACTTCATGTGGCTACCAGATGCCCAAAATTCAGTGCCCGCTGTTTTTGCAGATGAGGCTCACGTGGGCTCAGGGGGCTGCATGTGTGCAAGGACCAGCTTCCCTTCCCCTTGCACACAGGGCTGTGGCTGCCATGCTGGGCAGAGTGAGTGTGCAGCGCAGCGCAGCACAGCTCAGCAGCTTTGCAGCAGCCTTGATTACCCATAATTGCAGCCTGCTGGGATTGGAAATTTTTGTGGCCTACCCCTGTTGACCTCCTTGCCTGTCTTGTATTTCCACCAGCCCTCCCCCCCCTCCCAGTCCTCAATGGGGCTCAGAGAGATACAGAGGAAGCATTAGAAGCAGCGAGGGAAGAAAAAAATAGCTTCAGAGCCAGTGAGGGAGAAGGGGCCTTATGACCTAGTCCTGCATCCTTCAGGCAAGAGTGATAAAAATCCACTGCTGTGTTTGAAGCCTGGTGACTCCAGTGTTTTCATAGCTGTAGGATTTCCCAGATAATTTCTCTTTGCTAAAGTCTTGAGTTCTAGCATCTTATCTTTTACTTTATGTGTTAGATGACTTCTCTTCAAGATGGCAGCAATAAATTCAGATCCCGCCCCATGTATTAATCAATATTTGAGCACTAACTCCAGTGGAATTTACTCAGCATTTCCACCCTGCTATCTGAAATTTAAAAGGGCTTCCACCAAACAATAGCTTACCTTTGAATTAGGCAAAGACTGAAACTGTCAGGTTAGAAATAGGAAATGGAGGCACAGAAAATACCCTTTTCTCTCGTCAAATAATCAATCAGTAGCAACTTGGAGATGGAAGTTTTGACAGTCCAAACCCACGTTCTCATCCTGACCATTAGATGGCTGAGCTGATTAGGAACCAGGTACAAACAAACTTAGCCGCTCTGAAAATGACCCTGCAATGAAATTATCTGTAGTGTTTAACCAGTAAGCACTTTTATTGTTCATTTGGAATCCATTAAGACTACATTATGTTGGGTTATAAGACTTTGGCTACATCTCCCACATTTGCATGCAGGCATTACATTTGCAAGGTTTTCTCAGAAAAATGGAGCAGGCGCATAAAATGCATAAAGGTTATATGATTATAATATGGAAGCAGCATGTCAGTTACAGAAATTTGTACCACATGTACCAGTAACAAACCCACATCCCCATGTAAAACTTCTTTGTCCCCCCAAAATCTAAATGCTTCCTCTGTCTCCCACCTCCATGCCCTGGCTGTCTATCAACCCACATCCCCCCTGTTTCTGAAAACACCATCTTTTTCCAAAAAAGTTTAGTACAGTACGTGTTTTTTTTCTGTTAAAAACGACAACATTTCTCTTTCACTACCCCCTCCCCCCCAAATGAAAAATCTACCATAATCTACCCATCTGTTCAAGCACTGATATATGTTAGGAATCTCTATTGCATTATTCAAAAGTATCAGATCAGTATACAAACTTCTAAACAAACTAGGATGACCCAAAAATTCCCCTTCTCCCCAAATTACAGAGAACTGAAAATGCTATACTGCATTATCACACTTGCATGCACGTATCCTGAGCCACCTGTATTTATTCACCTTAAGCCCCTTTTAATAAATAACTGTCCAGCAGTAACATCCAGAATGTGCTGTCTCCTCCAAATTAAACTCTATATTTACAGAACTAAGGCTGTTTTCTCAGTGAAATGTGTTTTTTTAAAAACAAAACAAAACAAAATAACAATAAAGACAGGAAATGATTAAAGAGAGAAAGCATATTACTGATCATATTGTCTAAAGACCAACAGGAGTAAAAAGCATTAGGAGCACCAGGTGCACATGCATTTGAACTGGTACAGTTCATGAAATAATGTCATTCATTTTTATGCTCGCTCATTCAGATGAGGAGCTGATTCTTTTCCTTTCTTTTTTTTGTTTTTCCTTTTTACATCTAGGACCGTCTGCTCTGCAGGCTATTCCCACAGATGGCAATACATGCACTGAGATTGAAAGATGGCCACAAATACGCTTTGCTCAGTGTGGCTCTGTATCAGCTTTAAACACATGGGATTTCATTCCCCACTGCTTTGCACCTTGTGTCATTTCATATCTGTGCTCAGTGTGAGCCAAAGGTCCCCCAAATCCACACTTTTCCCTTGGATTTGGAGAAACATTAGATACTTACTTTTTGCAAGTTTCAAACGATGCTGCTATATGCTGGAAAATACAGGGTAATCCTCCCATATGAGAATATTCTTAGCAGTGTAACTATTATAATCACAACTGGCATATGAGCATATCAAAAAACCACACTGAAATATCAAGACAGAGGGATTTTGTCCCTTCATTTATTTTGAGCCAGCTCCCAGCTGATGGATACCAGTGTCACTGCCTTGATTTCAGTTGGCCTATGTTGATTTACACCAGGTAAGAATCAAGCTCAGCAGACAGTAAAATAGCAGCCAGTTTCTCCTACTGCATTAATAGTGCCTGAGATCACTGGAAATGGGTACATTTCTACACAACCAAAAGGCCTTTCTACAGCCAGTGAAGTATACTCACTGCCCCCACCTTTGCAAAGGCAATTCAGTTCAGGTTCACTTTCTCTTCTTCCCACTTTACTGGCAAACCAAATCTGCAGTGCTCCCACCACAGAAGCTGCAGCCAAAACTCTAGTTACACACCAAATTTTACACAGTGAAAATGCTGGGAACTCCACTTATGCTGAATCTCATTTTTGAATTCATGGTGCTTCCTGTCACATATAGATCTGACCACCTGGAAGCCTGAACCATTCCTATCCTCAATGTACTTACAAGTTATGCAGCAATTGTTAGTACCTGTTACCTCTGAAAGACTGGCTATTTCAGCAGAAAAGAATATCCCTCTCAACTGCAAACAACAGGGATGTGTGATTGTGTGAAGCCCTCCCTAAGCCAACACTTTCATTCTCATTGGAAGTGAGTCAAATTCTACCATGATGAACATCAATGCAAATCTGCAACAACCCTTCTGATCCCTCTCAAGATCTGTGCAGGTGCAAGACAATACAAAATCTGGCTCTCAGGTTTTTTCATTAGTTGAAGTGTATTCCTGACCCATCAATTCAACTTTATTAGCAGTTACTTTTTCCCTTTATTACTATTACATCGCTTGTGAGCTGCATTGCTGTTTCAATCTCATCACTGCCCACTGATATGAGACTTGGCATTTATAGAGCAGTGGTCTGCCCCACTCCCAAATGCAGCTAAACCTCAAACGCCACAATTTTTTCCTGGTAGGGGAATAGGTTTTATTATCCTCTGTCGTTTCACTTCCTGGTTAGCATTTGTTGACTAATTATTCTTAGACAGCCAGTGTGAGAGACTGGTAAGTTCAACTGTATGTACACGTTACAACTAGTCTCAGACCCAGCAAGTTTATTTCACATACAGCCAAAACAAAATCAGCCAATAATTGTGCTTGTAAAGCACCTTCCCCAACATCCAGGTCCCTACCTCTTCACTGCAGTCACCCAGTTCCTTTCACTGGTGTAAACAGTGGAGCTTCACCAGAACTGCAGTGGAAAACAGGACATGTTTTACTTTCACCTTTCAACTGAAAGAAACGGAGATAAGTGTTGTCTGTGTGTCCCACACTGGCTGCAAAAGGCCTTTCCATTCATAGAAGTGCTGCTCTCTGAGCAGTTTTTTAAAGGAAGAGAAACCAAACAAAAACCTACACAATTCCCACACACAAACACAGACACACACGCACACACGCTTCTCTCTGCTCCAAACAGAAACCCATTCTTATGGACCAAATTATGCAGACCCCATTCAAGTGACTAAAAAGAATGAACATAGGGTTGGGTGCATCCCAATTCTCCTTTCTGATCACAATGAAGTCACAGGCCAGCAAAGTACTTGGGCATAAGGATTTTCCTCTTGACTTGCAGGACAGTTTAATGTATGTAGAAGTGCTTTGCCAGCTCAGGCTTAATTTAGGAACAGCTTCAAGGCCAGCTGGCATTCACAACTGTGACTCCGCTACCTGCACCAATATACATGAGGTAAGAGCATAACTCAAGAGAGCAGAGCAGTGCAAGAGGAGAAAGAGGCTCTGTGGTTCTTCTGAGTTTATATTTGACAGCCTCAGCTGCATACACACGGCCTGTCACAGTGATCAGCATAGACCGATGAGAGCTTGGTATGGTATTCTGCAAGTGGGACTTCCACTGGAAATAGTAAGCCTGATTTCTCTTTGTACCAGTGCAACTTTATGTGCCTGTAACAACTACACGAAGAGGCCTTAAATCTGCAGTAACTGCACAATAAGAGTTAGTGTTTTATCTTGGCTTACATGCTAATAACTACTGTGATGTGCTACACACCCACACGTAAATGGAGAGATAGGTATATGCTGTGTCATAAAGCAACACAAACATTCTTTCTACAGCTATCTTAATAACACGGCCAGCGCCAAAGTGAACCAGCACAGGATTTGCAGCCACCCTCTCCAATACAACATGATAGGTAGGGATGGGAGAAAAGCAAGCTCAGGTGTTATTTTGATTTACTAGGGAATGATCTGGGCACAACCCACTTGGGTATTGCTTAGTAAACACTATTCATGGGCTGTCCCGCAGTCCCGCGTCATAAATTTCCACCTCTGTGTGGGTGCTCACATCACTTTCTGATGACACACAGAACTGAGGTCACAAATGAGCAGTCACAATGTTTGGGAAATCCTCTAGCCAAATGTTATATAAAATAGGGATAAACTTGTACTGCCACTTCATGCCATGCCTCTCAACCACAGGTAGACTGCAAGGTTACATATTAGTGGGATATGGGCTGTCTAAAGAAAGCTACTCATAGAGGAATTAAATTTCCATTTGATCTTACTGCCAAGCAGAACTAGATCCTCTTGTGATTCAAACTTTATCTAATTAAATACCATTGGAATCAGTCCCTTAATGCTGCTTATATACATGTTATATACACGTTCTTCGTGCATTATAGCATTCATGCTCAAAATGCATGTATATTTGCTCCATTTTGCATCATGTTTTCTGTAAATGTAAAACTAAAAACTAACCAAAAAAGTTTCTCTCAAAACTCCTCTGAACTTTGGAAAAATCAGAACCCAAGTCATAAGAACTAATATCTGGCCCTCAATGGCTATCCTATGCAACCAAGCCTAAACGTAAGCAGACATGGCAGGCTCAAAACTGATTTTCTCAAGAGGAAAAGATATCCCTCTTCTATGCTAGATTATTGTTGCTACATTATTGGCACAGTCTCATTTTACCTCATTTTTGTTAGAAACTTTCATGGAAATTCCACCTGCAGAACCAAAGGCAGAAAGTTATCTTTGCACTTATTTTTCCATAGTAGCATCTGGATGCAGTACTGTGGGGGAAAAGAAAGCAAATCCCTCAATGAACTGTGTTTAAGCAACTTGCAGGTGGCAGCTATCGAAGCAACTGATGCATGTGTACCGGCTACAGTTCTTAATGAATGATCTGACACACCAAGTCAGACAAACATCATAGCTAAATAGATCTTCAAATGTAGACATACAAAAGCTGCTACTGTATCTAGGTGATCACTTTGTTTCTATGCCCCATAGCTCTGAATCTATCCACTGAATTTTTACTCAGCACGTGTGGTATAAATATATTCATACACTAAAATTGACACTTGGCAATTTCTCTTTTCCTTTTTTTTTTCTTTTTCTTTCTTCTTTTTTTTTGCTGACCAGCAACAAATTCTGATATTTTTAACTGTAAACCAATACTCAATAAATATGCCGTGTTCAGCAAAGAGACGTGTTTTGTTGATCAAGGTTTTCCTGCACTCTAAGCCATGGGCTGTGGGGGTGGGCGTGAAGGAGGAGGTCCAGGAGGGGCTCGGGATGGGGGTGGTCCAGGAGGTGGCTGCCTGGAAGGGGGCTGCAGAGACACAGGAGAAGAAAGATTCTTCGGAGCGTTGTTGAGAGGAACATCGTCACGTCGCAGCAGCTTCGGCGGTGGGCTGTAAGGGGCAGAGGTTCCATCGGATTTTACGCGAGTGAAGTTTATGCATCTTCCCTAGAGGTAAAGAAAAATTCATTATCCATAAAGAGCAAGTGTTTTGACTCATCAGCAGCTAGCAAAAGGGACTATCAGCAGAGGGGCCAGACTGCACTTAAGAGATCTTAATCCAGTATCATTCACTGGGGCCTAGACGTGACATTCAGACCATGCTGTACTAAAGGTCAGTACTAGAAACCAGTGCTTTCCTGGGTTTCAGAGCTCCTGCCTACAGAGAATAACCTAGAACTGGTTTAAACCAAAAGCCACCCCAGTGTGGCTTTGCTCACATGTGCTCTCTGTTCTACTACTACGAGTTATGCAGAACATGCCTAAAGCCATGGCTCCACCAAAGTCATGACTGCCTTGGTGAGATCCCTGACTGACAAAGTTGTGCTTGAAAAAAAAATCACAGCAGACACAGGATTATACCAAAGGAATAACCTTAGCAAATACACCATCTGTAGACTTCCTTTTCACAGTGATGTCAGCCTAGCTACTGTCCATACTTTGAACACTACACTGGGATACACTACATCTGTCTTCTGTGCTCCAATGTGCACGTGGCTTCCGTCATGAACAAGGTGTGCAAATTGCACAAAGTGCTCTCCAGTAAGTGTGTTTTCAGAATTGATGTAGGATGCAGGGAGGCGTGATCCAATGGGAGAACAGTGGATGGAGATTTTGAAACGGGACTAGCTTAGGTTTGAAAAACCAGCAAGCACAGGGGATGTCCTAGACAGCTGGCGGCTCAATGCAAATATGTCAGGGTTTCCTTTAGCCAAAACAAAGCTTTGCATTGGTTCCCACTAACCAAGTTCCAGACAGGAAGAGGAACAGACAGACCCCAAAGACCACCTAGCCTTTCCCATGGGGAGCAGCCAGAGGCTCCTGAGTATTTACATGGCAACCTCAGTCAGACACCAAGATCTCTGCTGTCTGCTGTTCTTGTTCCTCCCCACGACTCCTAAGTTTTGTTACAAACTGCCCCACTATTTCTGTGGAGGTATCATGAAATCCTGCAGACACAACCTTGTGAGCAGAGATGCAACACTTGGCATCACTGCCTCCAACTCCTCCCCTAGGAAGGTGGGAGGAGGTGTTTATGCAGGAACCCAATTGCCACAAGTTTGGCAGAAGCCTGCACTTGGAAGTCAAAAAGGCCTCTCATCATCATGTACAAAGGCTAGTGATGAAGAACACCTGAAAATGCAGGAGTGACACTGCCAACTGCCCATTTACAGGAACTGGGATGTGGTTTCCGAATAAGTAACTGTAGGCTGGAAAGTAACCATTCCATCAGAGATGAACTCCACTTGCTAGCACATTTTTCTTTGTGTGATAGGCTTGTTTTGTTCACATAGCAATTATCTTAATGAAAATGACCTCTACGGTTTAGCACAGAAGTTAATGTTACCTGTTTCTCTCTCTTCAAGGCAAACACTAGCTGGGATGAAAAGGAAAAAAAAAATATTTCCTTTGTTTAGAAAATATCTGTTCCAGAAAGCATCTTTTCTTCATTATTTTGAAAGATCTGCAAGCCACAATGCTGATGACAGCCAGAGGTTTAGGTTACACACTGGAATCAACAAACCAAACTCAGCTCAAGGTTATGCCAACATTCTCCAGGCAAAATTCAGGAGGATGCCAGATTTAGAAAAGCTTATATCAGAGCTAAGCAGCTGTAGATCATGATCCCCACAGCTACCAATGGTGTGACAACAGGGGAATACAAGATCACACATGAGTGACAGATCGCTGCTAGCTCAGTACTGCCTGGCATGAAGAAACTCTGAAGGTGTTAGGGAATGGGCCGAGTTTCTGTGGCAACCCCACAAATCACAATTTCCCCAAAATCCAGGCAAAAGCTATCACAGCTGAACCACAACTATCTGTTTTGTAAAGTGCCTTCCAATGCCTGCACCTTTGCTCATGAAAACTATTTATTTAAAAGGAAGGGAATCACTTAAGTCTATGGCTTCTCTGAAGAAAGGCAAACAGTGTATCAAGACAAGCTTGTGTAAGCTCCAAAGAGATCAGAAAATGATTCAATAAATGTACTAACACCCAAAGGGAACCACCCTGCCACTTAATAGGATTGGATGGCTCAGGACTTCAAGAGCTCAGCTGCAGCCAAGAGTTGTTTGCATTGGTGTGTTGTTGCCTGTACATGAAACGTACTCAGTAGTTCTCAGTCACAGCTTTCACCATCACAATTCACCACTACACTTAAACAATAGCATCAATTAGTAGGATAAAATCCCCTTTCTAAAAATTCAGGCTTGTTACAGCAGACTTCTGTTTATGAACCAGGTTCAAGGCAATACTATGACAGGGACAGAGCCTTTGCGTGGAAGCAAAGGGCAAAAGCCAAGATCTTGGTTGCTTCTGCAACAAAGATAAACCACTGGATCAAAAAAAACATGCTGATGCTTTGCTCTAAACCGTCAGAGAACTCAAGTCCTCACTAGCATTGCACTAAGCAGCCATCCTTTTCAGCTGTCTTTTGCTATACTCCATTGTATTCACAGCACAGTTGAAAACTTAGCTATTTTTACTGCCATGCAACGAATGTTTCAAATATATTTAACAGCTGTACTACAAATACATCTAAGAAAACTCAGCCTTCAAATTTATAGTTAGGAATTTAGAACAGCTAAATAATCACCCAGTACAAAACCAAAAAAAAAAAAAAAGTCAAAGGTATTCAGATGAGATGCATCATATGGGGAGGGAAAAAATTTACAGAGAGGACAATCTCCCTCATAGTAAATGCAAACCTGCAAACCCAACGCTACTGCTTTTGCCTGCAAGCCTTTCCTGCCTCTCTGTTGTGTCTCTCTGCCAAACATCAATTCCAAATATATTCATAGTCTATAATCAAAGGGGATCCCATAAATCTGTTTGCATTACTTTCACTTCAGTTAAAGTGATAGGCGACGTCAAACTGCTGCCAGTTTCTGCCACACTCACTGATTTGTCAGACAGATGGGTAATTTAAAGGCCATGCGCCGCATTGTGTCATGAAAAATACGGTTGGGTTGGGCGAGTCTGACAGACAGAGGCTTGGATGATCGATGGATGTATTGTGACACTTCCTCACAAAAGATTATCGGTGTTAGCCTACAATCTCATATATCAAAGACTTCTGGTGAATACTAGAGTGAATCCTCCTGAGCGCTTCGAGCAGCCATTGATAAAATGAGGCTGAACTCCATGCCAGTGTTGGGATTAACAGCTAAAAGGGAAAGGGAGGAACAAATGGTCATCAATCATAGATCGGATTTATCAAGCGTATTTCATCAAAGGATTTCTAGGTTGAAGAATTAAGCCCTCCACTCATCACAGTTTCCTAGTAAGAGTGCCACAGCTATCCTACCTAACACGCACACCTCCCTGGAATTAGTTTACAAAAACATCCACAATGTCTCTCAAATGAACATGCTAACAACAGGATTTTTAATATTCTGTGTTGGAAAGGATTAAGTAATTTCTTCTCCAAAAGCATATAAAAGATTTCAAACTATAGAGAACACAGACAGAAATTGAGTACGCTCACCTATGCTTTCCCTGCACCAGGGATTAACAGGGATTAAGAGCCACCACCACTTTAGTCCTGGTAACAGTAGTTTTTTTCCAGAAGTATGGTATGAATTAAGTGTTTTAGGGAAGGTGTCTGAGTTGCGAGGTGCAGTAATACCATGATGATCCCAGGCACAACAGCTGTCGATAGCCGCTTTATTGTTTTCTAGGAAGCAGACGATCTGTGTAAATCCAGTTCTGTCTGGTTCCCAGTAAAGCACCTCTCAGATGGTGCGACCCGCACCGCGTACTGTTATTCAGGCACTAACTGAAGGTCAGTGATGCGCCATATGGAGTTACGCCCTTACTTCAGCTCACATCTGCACAGTCTTCCTAATGCACAATTATTTTGCCTCCCCATATGTCCATCCACTTGTTAGGCTCTTGTTATGCTGCTTGCCAAATTGGCTTTTCAGAAAGTACAAATACTGAAGCAGCGTGATCTGCCCTTGCCCTGACTCCAGCTTTTATCCCAGTGTAACAATCACATGTGCAATTCAGGCACTTTCTACTTCTAGGCAATGCCTCCTCGACCACCTAGGATGTGTTTTTGTGTGTGGTTTAAGGGGGAGATGGAAGGGAGGAGCCTCTTGAAATCCACTGCATCTTGTTCCCGGGCTACTTTCCTCAGTGTATCATTCCCTATTGCTTGTTCCCTCAAAATCTTTAGCTCCTACTCAGTAACTTTTCAGTGGAAAGGAACAACTGTTAAAAGGATCCAGACAATTCAGAGTGCCAAGGGCAAATCTCTTCACCCACGATACTAAGAGCACTTCATCAAAAAGAATTTTAAAAATCTGCCTTATCTGCCAATAGCCATCTCTTTCTCTGTTCTTTTCAATACACACATTGGTGTTTATTTCACAAAAATCAAATCCAGTTTCATCCATGTACATGCCAGCTTGTTTGAAATACACAAAAGTATGTCTGTTCCTTATTTTTAGCCGCATTAGTTGACTTAATAAAAGATATCCTTCTTGTTACAAATTTTGCTTGAGTTTTTATTCACTCTCAGTTTTGCTTATGGAGCCTCAGTGCTGCAATTTTGACTAGCAGAGGGGTTATATGACTGAGGAAGAGCTGGCTTCACTTAAATGCTTATTGAAATTTCTTGGTCTTTGTAAGAATATAATACTTGTCTTTACATTTTAGAATGGATTAAAATAAAGTAATTCCTTTAAAGTGTGAGTCCAGATTTGAGTCCACTCCAAAACACTGAACCACCAAATCAAAAAAATATCTCCCAGTCAAAATAATTACATTTAGGATGCTGAAATTTGAAATGAACATAATTTCCTTGGGCTCAAAGGAGTAGTCACCTTTCTCCCCAATTTTGTTTATGGATGTCACTGGGATGATTCTACCAGCTTTCTATAGATGCTGTTTATCAGCATGTAGCTTCACTTTCTAAGTATCTATCGATAGTTTAGGGTAAAAGTGGAGCTCTAAAACTCAAAAGAATAGATTCAGGTTTTATGCTACCTACAAAACCACAGGAGCGAGCATCTACAAAAAGTCAGAATCGCTTTGGCTAAGTTTTGATCCACACACCCAGAAACCAACAGGATATACACCTTTAAGATCAGTAACTTTCACAACAGTTGAATCTTGGAAAAATTAAGAGGACAGGGTAAAACCCCTCCTCTAATAAAGCATAAAATTGTTCTAGTAGAAACAGCTACACGGAGCATCCTAAAACAGCAACAGTACGGAAACTTGTTTAGTAAATGTGTTTATGAATGAGGTAGATTATTGATACAGTAATTTTATAGAGAAATTACTGAACTAAGGTGGTCCAGAGTTCCCACTATTCGAGTTCCCTGGGCAAGTGTCAGGATTAGCAGCTGGCTTCTCAGGAGCCAGAATCTATGTGTACCAGCCTTTGCCAAAAGCTTCCTCACACTGCACTGCTTCATGCCGACTCTGTGCTGAACATGTCACAGCTCATTAGAACCTTCACGGATTTCCTGGAAATTGCACTGATTACCCTGCAGCATACAGGCTAGAAATCAGTGAGCCACTCAAACAGTTTGTCACATAAACCCTAAGACTGCTGAGTTTTCGGGCATATTCAAGTAACTTTTACTAACTCTTACATGTGGGATTCAGGTATTATTTTTGTGTAGAAAAATAAAATATGGGAAATGTCAGAGATTCCCCTATCAGCAGTTTGGTGGCTGATAGTGCTTTCAGGTCAATAAAGATGTAATTTATAATTATTTTGTATTTATATTATTTAGCAATTACATTTTAATCATCACCATTAATGATACTGGGGTTATTGCATTAATCATGAACAATTAATTTATTAACTTATAATTAATTTTTACATGCAGCCATTTTAAGTTATTAGGTCTCAAATCAAAACATTAATCATCATCAACATAAAACGTTTGCATGAGAATGTGACTCTTTAAATATCTTCCTGTTTAATGAGTCTTCTCTTGACAAAACCAATTTTTTGAGGATCTATTTGGCATGTCAGCACTGATGCCTCAAATGATGGTAATCCAAGACCAGAAACAGAACACGGGGTTGACTGAAGAGAGGAGGATTTTAGAAGTAAGGTCCAGTAAAGTGGCAGCGTCCAACAAAAAGAATATAATTATTTTCTTCGGTGCTGCTTTTAAAAAGAAGAATCAGTTCAGCCCATTCTTTATCCAGTGTATTATCTGGCCTCTTTATAAGTAAACTCTCATAAACTTCTGCTCCCTCTTTCTATGATGGACTTATGGGAAGGGAAGGAAATAACTGCACTGTGAATTGTGAATCACTCGTATTGTGAGGACGCTATAATGGCCTTATGTACATCAGATAAATTAAGATTTGGAAAGTGATGAATGCAAATGCACAAGGATGACCCAAGCAGCAGCACAAAACTCTTTTTACAGAGTGGTGTAAGTGAGGTGGTCCTGCCATGAGGTGAAACCTACTGCACTCACTCAATGTGCTTCATATCGCAAAAGGAATTAGACTGAGCTTTAAGATGTAGGAAGTGTCAGTGATACTTAAAAGCAGCTGAGGCACATGCAGATCCTTCACACAGTCCACAAAGACACTCTTTTAAGTAAATTGTGTGACTTTTCTCTTACATTTTAGTAACCAGTCTAGGCTGCCCACACACTCCAGTTACTGGCTTACTGGTGCAGCACCAGGGAGCCACAGCATAGGAAGTTAATCCCTGCTTCAGAAACTCTGACACTTGAGTCACACATGAGAAGACAGCTGCATATGGACTGGAAGCAGAGCACATGGTGACAGTGAGATGCAGCTAAGCAATGCCTTGGACTACTGACCCATTCAGAGTAAACTTAGCTGAGCTGTGTCCCACATTGCTGCCCAGAAAGTGCAGGTGAGAGCCAAGATGCCCAAGCCCCTCTCACAGAGGCAAAGAGGGACCTGCCTTGTTTTGTAAAGGGACTAGGGAGAAGAAATCCTTCAGAAGCCCAGTATGCTGTCAGACACCCTGGCTATGGAAGCCAAATACCTGAGAAAGTAGGATTTATGGGGCAGGGCAAAATCAAAAACCAAAAGTCTTTATTTTTCAGGTAAATGTAGTATGTCAAAAGAACTTCCACTTGGGCTTGAAACACATGTGTTGTTCAATTCAAAACATCTTTTGTTTGAGTTTTGGACAGAAAAGGTGTTTCAAAACAAAAACTGAAAATATTGAGACTTTTTCAAGGGTATTTTTTCCACTTTGGCTAATTCTACTAATGTGCAAAAACATTTACAGACCATCTAAAGAAGAGGTTTTTAGCCAAAACAGAGAGTCATGTAGAAAATGGTAGCCAGATCTACTAGGGAATTAAGACAGGAACTTTTGCAGTAAGATTAATATCTGCAGTATCCCAGGCTACTGTAGCTTCTTTAATCAGATTACCAAGAGTTGAATATAATCAAGTATTGAGAGGTTCCCAAGAGACACAAATGTGCACACACTGCTCTCCAGTTCACAGTCCCCAATGTGTATGGCATTGCTTCAAACCAGGGATGGGTCCTCTGGGAGCAATCTATTCAGTTAGTTTGAAGACCAGTGCAGGAATACACAGAATAGAAATGGGCTACTTCCAATTTACCCCTGAAGAAACCAGACAATAATGAGGAATCTGAGGGAGGAATACCTCAGGCAGAGAAACTAGCCTTTTAAGCTAGGACCGGGACCCTTCAGCAAAATAAACTTTGTGCTGAACACACTCCCACCATCCAGATCTCACATGCCTGATAATACTTTCCAGCTTTGGAACACAAGGAAAATGACATGGAGACAAGGAGCAGGTGATACAGAGAACTCATCCCAGTATTGAAGACAGGGCTATTCAAATCATTTGTTACCACACTCCATTCATCAGGGAGCTGCATGTTGTTTCCAGCCCTGCCATAGCAGGAAAATGCAGCAATGGGCTACAGACATCTCCTGAAAGAACGGACAGAGTCACAAGATATCTTGCAGGAATGCAAAAAACATCACATGTCTTGGGCCTTTGGCTGAAGTAATGCACAGAGTAGATCCATAAAAAAAGCCTGTTGATACTGAGCCCTAAAAAAGCTGAGATGGTAAAGGGAACATAAAAGGATAATACTGGCCATAACCAAAGTTAAGGTCTACCAGGCATACTCTGTATTCAGTACCAATCTCAAAGGACAGTCACACCAGACCAAATCCCACACAAACCTGAAAGAAATAACCTAACCTAACCTGCACCCACAACACATGATTTACTGTCTTCCTCTTTTCTGACAGCTTTTATGGATGAGGCTCTCAGTATGAAGGAAGTGAGAAGAGCCACTGTCAGGTCATGTCATCTACCCAAGGTTATGCAGCAACTTTGGGGTAAAAAAAAAAAAAAAAAAAAGTAAAAAAAATATTTACAAGTTCTAGAGTCATGACTCACATCCCTTGTTTTAACCACAGCACCACACATTTCCACACTTGAATGCTGACCAGACTAGAATGTGGTTCAAGAAAAAAAAATAAATGGTTGATTTGCAAATGATTTTTCTCTTTTCCTTGGTGTTTTCAGGGAAAAGGAGATTGCATTTGTCCATCAGCTAGAACAGGGAAGGCTTTGTAGCATAGCAACAAGAGCAACAAACATTTGTTGGGTGCAATAGGCTCAGCCATGAGCTATTGGCGTCTTGCTGGGAGGCGCAAATTAGGCCACAAAGGACCATAACTGGTCTTGCTCAGACTGTAATTAGGTATCATTGTGCTTTCCAGGGTGATTTATTTGATTGTCTCTTCAGGAGAGAACTGGGGTTATGACATGCACAGAAGAAGAACACAATGCTCTTTACCTGCCTAGGGTATAGGATAATGCTGGAGATTCAGAGAGATTTCTTCTGAAAATGGTTATTATATTTACTTGCCTCAGCCAAAACTGTAAGATCCTGACCCATCACACAGACAAGCTGCCTCTTTGGTTAGAGTCTGGAAAGAAATACAAGGATCCCCAACCCATCTCTTGGTAACTGGTTCTTAAATGACTCCATTGCTATCTAGAGCTAGTAGATGATAAACCCACCATTCCCACGTTTCTCTGTGCTTATCTCACATGGATTTTCTTCTCCTGAGATGGGACTCATACAGTTCATTATGAGTGCTGGCATATTTACAAAACACAGAAAATCTATTCTCCTTAAAAAGCTCCTATGTTAAATTGGATGGAATAGCTCCTTTGGACACAATCACTTTATTACTTCTAGGAATGAACATACCATAGAAGCAACTCAAGTTCCAAAGTCCTGAATGGGACTCTCCTTCCCATTTCAGCTATGCTATTGAGACCTAACTATGTAAATATATCACTGCCATGTTTTCCCTATGCAGCTTGACCTTTCTATCAAGTACCAACTCTGCATTTAGAAGTTACTCTTCCTCAAGCATCCTATTGCCACTTTTCCCATATAAACCTTGTTATACACCCTGGTCTCAATTTACCAGAGACAATGGCCTGCCCCTCAGAAGTAGGAAAAAAACCAGATACACCACCTTTCATTTTTCAAAGGTCTGCTCCACACAGAGTGTCTGGTCTTTAGCATTGCAAGAAGGGACACTGATTTTGGTAAGCCTCACTTCAAAGTTTCTGTATATGCCATTCATTAATCAGGCAGGGAAGACTGAGGTGTCTACTTGGGTAATTATGTACCCTAGAGGAAACCCAAAAAGGAAAGGAAGAAAGGGGAAAAGGCAGGGAGGGAGGAAAGGGGAAAAGGCAGGGAGGGAGGAAAGGGGAAAAGGCAGGGAGGGAGGAAAGGAGGAAGAAAGAGGAAGGAAAGAAAAAAAAAAGAAAGAAAAAAAAGAAAATGGAGAAAGAAAGAGGGAAAAGATCTCAAAAACTGCTGTGCAAAGACCCTAAAGTATTTGCACACTTGCTGTTCTGGGAACACTTCCTGTCTGAGACTAAAACTGGCATACAAAACTGGAGGATTTTATTATTAACCTGAATGTTTTTGTTCAAAGTAAGATTAAGCCAAGACTTAACAGACTTAGCTCCTAAGCTCTTCAGGTCTTGTACTATCTTTGTGTTACTCATACAATGGTAGACACAGTGATTTGGATTTTCTTCTGGTACCACAAGAACCACAGTACTTTATACAAGAACGGAGGCATCCAGAACTACAGCTCCTCTGCAGAAAGTAACAATTTTCAGTTAACATTCTGTACAATAACTTTAGGATTAATAATGATACTAATACATTGTCTTACAAAGTATTTTTATTTCTTGAGCTCAAGAAGGTCACAGCATTTCTCATCTGCATATGGGGAAATATGTAGATACATAGTTACTAGAAGTATGTAGGCAGAGAGCTAAGGAAGGCTGGGCAGGTTAATCTCCAGACTGATTCAACTCAGGAGACAATGAGGGATGAACAGAGCCCAGTAATTCAACTGAAATAAAGTACCATGGGGTTCAGCACCAAACCAGGGGTGTTGCCAAGAAACAAAGAAACATACTGGTCACAGCATAGCTGTTCATTTGCATGTGCATATTGTGAACCTGTACATGCACTCTTAGCAAGCAACTGCACGTGCATTTGTGCACTTGTCTTTTCAAAAAAGATGTACCTTCAGTTGTGGGCTTCCTTCTAAGCCCAAAGATAGCCACCTGACTCAAAGCCAGGCCTACATAGCTTAGATGAACTGCGTGCAACTGTGAAGCATCAATGAAGTGCTGCCTGGAAAACTGTGATAATGAAACACAAGAGCCTATTCCCACAAGGCAGACATGTCAGGGTTGCAGTTAACAAGGGACTAAGTCACCAGTTCTTACCCCAAAGTCACATTCCCTATAAAAAAAACAAACAAGAATCAACCTGATGAACCTGTTCCTTTACAATAAATATCAAAGAAATATCAGAATTACAAATGATTTAAGAGTAGCAGAAGAGCCCTCTGTCTACCTAACAGATTCCACCTATGAAGTGCTCAAAGTGCTGTTAGGAACACAGCCTCGCCCTTCTAGAATTTACTGGTCATCTCATTTATCATGGTGGAACTATGGTACAGTAGAAGTGAAGTAAGTTACATCAGCTACAGCCAGGGTCTCCAAAATCCCATCTCAGTATCTTAACCACGAGGCCAATCCTTGTGTGCTAAGTGGATTTGTACCTATCCTTCAGAAGAGCCTCTTGTGGTTGTTCTTACTGAGCACCTCTGTCTTCCAAAGACATGGACAGACTGCTGGTTCCACTCAGGGGCAGACAAGCAGCATCTATCCCCAAAGCCTGTTTCATTTTCTTCTTCCACATCAGAAACAATGTGATCCTGGCATAAGGGAGAGGAAATGCCAGTATCTGGGCTTCCTGCAGGACAAGAAATTTATTAGTCACTGATTACATGTTTGCAGCTGCAGTGCTCAGCACATCCCAAGAACTGTACATAAGGATGTTAGTCCCAGACCAGGGAGCTTTCTTCTCCCACGCCATGCCTGCTACAGCAGGAATGAACCTTACAGATACTGGTGTCCTTTGCAAAAAGAAAAACCAAGAAGTAAAGTGGGACCTACATGTGTCACATTTTCATTGAAGGTGCCAAAGTAAGATCACCTACTGTGGCAGATGTCCTTGTCTCTTTAATTTTTCAGCAGCTTATGAAGGTAATTAGCTCCAGAAAGCTTAAGCAAAGGGAGAAAAGCCCCAGAACCTGGCAGCAGTCCCTAATGAATACAGTCTGAAGGAGCTCAGTGCTGCTTTTCCAGCACCCCCTGTAGCTCTGCCAATTACTACTTGGGGGTGATTACAACTCATCTCCAAGCAAGTAGCAGGGAAGCCTATTAAGGGCCATTACTCAGTCTTGAAAAGACGTAATTAGAATGAGCTCCAAATAGCCCTGGTACATGGACAGCTAGCGTGGAGTGACAGGCGGGTGCTGCCATCCCCATGGGCTGAATTCAAACTGCTGACCACCTGTAGGTAGTAGCCAGAAAGTAATTACTAGTCATTAATAATCCATAGGCTTGGTGTCCCACTATTCATCTGAGGAGTCCCAACTAAACCTCACTGCTGTAAGGAAGGTAACTACAGTGTTCTCATGATTATTTTGCAGTTGGGAAAACTAACACACATAGATGCCATGGTCAGTGTCACAAGGAATCGCTTAAAAATTACAGGTAATCAGACCTGAGCTTTAACAGATCTATCAGCTTAAGAATGACCACTTTGAAAAGGATGTACAGAATAAGGAACTCAAATACTCCCGTTCCCATTTCAGAGGCTGGTGTTTAAAAATCCAGTTGTGCCTTGTTCAAAGTCATGGAGTAACTTAGTAGTGAGAACTGGAAAGGACCCAGAAGCACTGGCTTTAAAAATGACCAGCAGCTCATACTTTGTGAAATTTTTGGCTGGACAGCAGCACTTTTACCTTCAATTCTACAGGGAATGGGGGGGGGAAGGGGGGGGGGAGATCGGAAGAGCGGCGTGGAGGGAAAGGGTGTAACCTC